>PVKV010024190.1:0-31888 GCA_004027835.1 Alouatta palliata | reverse complement strand
CACCACCAGAGCCTCAAGGGTCCTGCAGCCTCTCCCTGAGCCGCGCGGGGAGTCAGGGCGTTGAGTCCTGGGCCGAGCGTTGGTGCCTCCACCTGCAGAGATTTCTTGTCGTAATCACCATTTAGTGGTTGTATTCCTCACAGTCCCACCACATTGAATTAATCAATTAATCACCGCATTATTTTTGCTGATAAATACAAGTTTCTGCGATTACGGGTGCGCAGGTCAAACGCAGGCCTCAGAACCGCTCTGCATGCCCGGCGTGCAGGGGACGCGGTCCAGGCTGACCCCCGGACCCTCGTCCGCCCAAGCCGGCCGCGGGGAGATGGGCAGGTGAGGCCGGCGCAGCAGGGTTTCATGCCAGGCCCAGAACGCACCGACACTTCTCTGATTGGCGAACAGGGAGGACTCTGTAAAGTGAAATGCACGTCCGAGGCCGCCACGTGGAAGGCTGAGCTGCATCGTACCTGCGAGATCACCGGGGCTCCGAGGGAGGCGTGGGCGCCGCCGCCAGGGAGAGCTTCCAGGAGCGCTCAGCACCAGTGCCCCAACCCGCCGCCTCGTCCCCGCATCCGATTTTTCTCCTCTCCTCCACGTCTGGGATTCTTCCTGGAAAACGCAGGCATGATCCTAATTAAGCTGTTCCCACTCCGAACGCGGGAACGAAGGGAAAAGCTTCACCCACTGAGGAACACATGTCACCTGGCGTCCCCAACGGAGTCCGGGAATGGAAGAGGGCCACGATGGAAATGGAGGAAGCTTAGGCTTTGGTGTGGACGCTGTATTAACATCACTTCATCAACTGTGGCGACAGCAGACGTGGGAACCAGGGAAGTGGGGAGTGGGGCACGTGGGAACTGTGTGCAATCGTCGCTTTTTCCCATAAATCTAAAACTTCTAAAATAATATTTTATTTTAAAATAAATTTTTAAAACCAAACTGAACAGGCCCACGTTCTATATTATGGGCTGTGATGAAAGCTTATGAATCTCCAGAAACTCAGAAACCACATCTGCACCTATAAACGTAGGAATATGTTTTGGGGGCCACTGACCCAGATCACAAACCCTTTCTTGCATGAACAGGAATCACGAAGCCGTGGATGGACCCACTGACTGTCCGACAGCTGACGGCAAGACAGAACCGGGATCTGCCCTGCTCTCCTTTCCATCACCTATTTGACTGGCTTTTTTTTTTTTTTTTTTTTTTTGAGATGGAGTCTCACTCTGTCACCCAGGCTAGAGTGCAGTGGCACAATCTCGGCTCACTGCAACCTCTGCCTCCCAGGTTCAAGTGATTCTCCTGGAATTAGAGGTGCCCACCACCATACCCAGCTGATTTTTGTAATTTTAGTAGAGACGGGGTTTTGCCAAGTCAGCCAGGCTGGTTTCAAACTCCTGACCTCAGGTGATCAGCCCACCTCGATCTCCCAAAGTGCTGGGATTACAGGCATGAGCCATCGCCCCCCGCCTGTTTGGTAAGTTTTTATAGAGGTCAGTCATTTGGGGATGGCACCAAGGATGTATCTATGTAAATCACATCAATCAGATCAACCTGAAAATCACCCAAACTGGCTCCTCAAAACATTCTGTTTAAAATGCACTGGTTGCTTTCATTTCCGTGACTGCTAATCTCTCCTGCCGAGGTGGCGCTACAGGAGTGAGCCTATAGCCCCTCTGCTGTGGACAAGCATATTAACGTCTCACAGAGAGCAACCTTCAGTCAGGTCTCCTGGGAAAGTTTTCACAGTATTCTGGTACCAGTGCAATATGATTATTTTACTAACGGGTATTATCCGCCTTCTGCTATTTTCAGTGCTCCTTTAAACATATATTTACGTCATCATAAAACTTCCTGTTTTTAGGTAGCATGATCATGGCATATTAGCCTGCATCACCTTCTGCGCCCTGTGTGTGCAGGATAAAACTACAGCCTGAATTGCAACAAGCACTCACCATTGTGCCAGTGCACAGGAGCATTCTAAAGAATTCTATTTGTCCATGGTCCATGAGGAGGCCTTGCCTTGCAGATGCTCATCCGTCCACCCTGGTCTTCTCTGATGCTGCACCGGGGCTGTCTGTGGGACCCCAGACCTCAGGCATCAACAATCTAGAGGGGAAAGTGCAGAGGTGTCAACACCCCAGGGCAACCCCTGACCGATGGCGAGCAACAGGCAGTGGATGTGGCAGCAGCCCGTGGCCTCCCCGCAGGGCATAGCTGCGAGGTGGCTCCCCAGGGCGCTTGGGTGCTCCAGTGAGGCTGCCCCCACCGGCCACAGCACTGACTCACGGAGGACTTGCCCATGTATCTGCTGCTGTGTTCCTGTTTTTCTCCCCAGTCCCAACTGTTCCCTGGGGTCACTTCCCCGTGAAGACCAGCTGTGTAGAAGCCTCGTCTCATCCTCTGCTGGAGGGTTCCAGGCTAAGACAGATGCTTAGGCCAGAAAGTAGATACAGACACAAAAACACTCAGAGAATTAGGAGAATCTTATGCTCTGAATGTACCCATGCACACGTTAGGATGTGACTGTTGAATATGACTTTGGATTTATTCTAGAATAGTCTAAATACTGGCCGGGCGTGGTGGCTCACGCCTGTAATCCCAGCACTTTGGGAGGCCGAGACGGGTGGATCACGAGGTCAAGAGATCGAGACCATCCTGGCCAACATGGTGAAACCCCGTCTCTACTAAAAACACAAAAATTAGCTGGGCATGGTGGTGTGTGCCTGTAGTCCCAGCTACTTGGGAGGCTGAGGCAGAAGAATTGCTGGAACCCAGGAGGCGGAGGTTGCAGTGAGCCGAGATCGCACCACTGCACTCCAGCCTGGCGCCTGGCGACAGAGTGAGACTGTCTCAAAAAAACAGAAAGAAAAAAAAAGAAAAACAAGAATAATCTAAATACCATTCAATAGTTTTCTCACAAAGAGCTCAAACAAGCTTGAATTTACAAAAGATAGAGCTAGAAAAGGCCATCAGCCCAGAAACGTTCCCTTTAAGACCAAAGGCAGGAACAAAACACAGTGTAATACGGGAAGCACAAGTGTTTGGAACCAACTAGGAGGGCAGGGGAGAGTGCATGCTGCAGGCCCAGGCGTGGCGGGCGCCTTCCGGGCGAGGCTCAGACCTGCGCACGCACTGAGTACACTAACATCTCACTAAACGCTACCAGAGTTATTGGTACAAATCAAATTAGCCAGCACAATTTTGATACGTTCCCAGAAAAGTTTTGCTGAAAATGACTCAGCTGACTATCTCTCCCTTGGCAAGTAGGTGGCTGCTTTTTAGAATTGTCACTATGAAAAATAAAATACGTAAGGCCTCAAGAGCTGTTTTTAATTAAATTGCCAAGTTTCCCATTGGGGGTTATCTGCAAATTACACTGCTTTCTTTTTGATGTGAAAAGAGCATTGTTCACGGGCAGTGCTGTGAAACTCAGGCCTGCAGAGGAGCCGGCGGCCGGGCAGGACGTGGACATGCAAATCCCTTTTGTGTCTCCAAAGTGACCCGGCAGTGTGAACAGCAGCCAGGTGGAGGCCGGGGCTCTGGGTTTGCGTGGCTGCACTGGAGACACTGGATTCTGGAACTCTGTCACCCTCAGTCAGAGGTAGAGGCACAGAGCCTTTGCGAATGCAGGCGACAATCTATTGTCTTCCAGAAACTTGAAATGCTTCGAAAACCAGAAGTGGTTCTACAATTTATTGGATGGTAAGCCTGATCAGAACTAGTGGAGTTATTTATAGGACATATGTGTGTGTCCTGTATGTATCATGTATATGTACACACACAGGCACACACATAGATATGCACATACACATAACGTCCTATATATACACACATATGCATTTATATGCATACGTATAAATACACATATACACACTTAGGTACACACACAAACGATGTGTATACGTCTGTATGCACACCTATACGTGTACATAAACATACACGTAGATACATGTATACATACCAAAAACATTGGGATATAATCGATAAACCCATCGAAAGTTGAAACTGTCGTTGGTTGGAAATGGTCTTAATGCACCTAACATACTGAACATTGTGCCTCAGCCTCGCCCGCCTTCGACGTGCTCAGAACCCTGACCTTGGCCACAGCTGGGCAAAATCACCAGGCAGCACGGTCGGTGCTCACAGAGAGCAGTGGATCCTGGTGCTCGTGTGGCTGACTGGGGGCTTCAGCTTGCTGCTGCAGAGAGAAGCCTGGGAAAAGGCCAAAATCCAAAACCCAAGGTATTGCTTCTACTGAATATGTGTCACTTTCACGCCATGGCAAAGAGGCCAGGCACCATGGCTGAAGCCTGTAGACAGGAGGATCACTTGAGCCCAGGAGTTCAAGACCAGCCTGGGCAACCTAGCAAGACACTGTCTCTACAAAAAATATAGAAATTAGCTGAGTGTGGTGGCTCACACCTGTAGCCCCAGCTACACTGAGGCTAAAGTGGGAGGATTGATTGAACAGGGGAGGTCATGGCTGCAGTGAATTGTGACCATGATCGTGCCACTGCACTCCAGCCTGGGCAACAGGGCAGGACCCTGTCTCAAAAACAAAACTGTAAGCTGAACCATTATAAGTTGAAGCCATCTGTATTCACATGTGTACACATACACACACGTACATATACATATGCACACACACACATATACACATATGTATATACACATGCATACTACATATGCATATAAACACACACACATATACACACATGTACACATGCATATACATACACACATACATATACATATATACACATACACATACCTATACACATATATGCATATACACACACATGCATATACATATATGCATGTACATATACGCACATATATACACACATATGTATACACATACATATACACACATGCATATACATATACACACATATACATATATACACATACATATATACACACATATACGCACATACATATATACACATATATACAGATATATATGCATACACACATATATGTATATACATACATACATATACACATATACATAAATACACATGTACATATACACACATACATATACACATGTTCATATACACACATACATATACACATATACATATATGCACATACATATACACAAACATACATGTACATAAACATATGCATATATGCATATACACACATATACCCACTTACATCAACCTAAGGAATATGAGTATATCTTGATGGTGAATATTCATGTTTCCCTGCAGAGGTATATGACTGTAGGATAGACCTGAGAGCTTCTGAACATGTTATGTAGCACATAAGGTTCTGCACTGCCTTACCTTTCTCATATTCAAAGTATACTGGATTTCAGAGTGAAAGATTTCAGACTGGACATGGTGGCTCACACCCGTAATCCCAGCACTTTGGGAGGCCAACTTGGGAGAAGTCTAAGAGTTCAAGATCAGCCTGGGCAGCATAGCAAAACCTCACTCTTGCTAATAAAATAAAATAAAAATTAGCCAGGCATGGTGGTGCACGCCTGTGGTCCCAGTTACTCAGGAGGCTGCAGTGAAAGGATGCCCTAAGCCCTGGAGGTTGAGGCTGCAGTCAACTGTGACTGCACCACTGCACTACAGCCTAGGTGACAGAGTGAGACCCTGTCTCAAAACAAAAAACAAAACCACAAAAACCAAAAAGGTGAAAGAGTTCAATAAATAGAGGATTATTCCAAGTTTATGAATTGTAAGGATTTGGCTTATAGATGGATTCAGTGGAATCCAATGGGTGTCCCGTTTGCTATTTTGTAAGTTGACAGCAGGTTCTAAAATGTATATGGAAATGCAAAGAAAATTTATACAGAAATGCAAAGAATCAAGAACAGCCAAGGCAATCCTGAAGACCAAGCATGATGCTCACGTTATTGAACACCAAGGCAGGATCCATGTGCCACCGCACAGGACAGCATGATCTCAGTGAGGCAAAGGATCGACGGGGCAGAACCAGGATTCCGGAAGCGCACACACCCAATGCGAATACTTGATCTAGGACACAAGGGGCCTTGCAGAGCAGCAAGGGAGGGAGGGGCTTTGATCCACAGTGCTGGCTGTTTGGATAGCCACAGGACAAAACTGTAAATGTGGCCCTTGAGCCACCCATACCAAAAAACTTCAACCCCAGGTGAATTGTAGACCTAAATGTGAAAAGTAAATAAAGCTTCTAGAAAATCACACAGGACAAAGTACCTTTACGGGCTCAGAGAAGATTCTTCAAATAGATTATAAAAAATACTCACTAAAAACAAACAAAAAAGTGATCAAAATTAAGATCTTCTGTGAATCAAAAGACCCAAGAGAGTGAAAGGGCCAGCAGCGGGGAGCAGAGGCGCTGCAGGCACACACCACCCACTTCTGCTTTCAAGAAGGCGACTGAACACACGTTTTCTTCTCCCTCTCACTACATACAGCTCAAATCCCTGGCTATCACACGGAAAACAAACCCGAGAAGACTCTGGAAGGCTGGGAGACAAGAGCAAACAGGTTGGGAGCTGAGGACTTGAGGAGTGTGGCAGACAGAGCCTCCCCTGGGAAGCTGGTAACCCAGAAAAGCCCCGGCGCAGACAAAGAAAGGACCAGCAGAAGCCTGCGCTCTCCAGCCTAATGGCAGGGAAAGGGGCTACCCAGCAAGAGAGAAAACTGTCAAGACAATGACCAGCTACTTCAGTGCCATTCTGTCCCTACCGTAACCACACCTGCAGCCTCCCTCACAAGGCTGCAGCAAGGATCCCGGCATCCCACCAGTGTGATCTCAAACAAGACCTTCCTTCCTGCCAGCCAAAGACGAGGACCCCACGCTGCAGTGACAGCAGAGAGCATGTGGGGAGCCCGACGTCCACCCCCACTGGGAGCAACAGAGGCCCCTCCTACTCCATACTAGAAAAGTCAGGACTTTCTCCAGCCCCTAGTGGCGATATGGGCAGACACCACACTCACCCCTCACCCCCACCCCCAATTCCAGCCTCCTGCCGCCACCATAATGATAGCAGGGACCACGTTAGGAGCCAGGACTGCCACAGCCATCCAGCAGTAGCGGTGTCACCCCCATGCCCCAATCTCAGGCGTCAACAGAGGCTGTGTGGGGAGCTGGACTCCGGCCCCCACCTGGCAGGAACAAGGGGGCACCTCCACTCCTGTTGCTGGAGCACTGTGAGAAAAAAATCAGTTACAGCAGAAGGTTTAAATAAGATCCAGGGTCTCCTAACGTGATGTGAAAGGGTCCAAGTTTCAATCTAAAGTCACTTGTGGCTGGCCACAGTGGCTCATGCCTGTAATCCCAGCACTCTGGGAGGCCAAAGTGGGTAGGTCAGCTGAGGTCAGGACTTCAAGACCAGCATGGCCAACATGTTGAAACCCTGTCTTTACAAAACAAAAACAAAACAAAACAAAACAAAATAGCTGGGCATGGTGGCACACGCCTGTAGTTCCAGCTACTTGGTAGGACAAGGCAGGAGAATCACTTGAACCTGGGAGGTATAGGCTGCAGTGAGCCGAGACTGTGCCACTGCACTCCAGCCTGAGCAAAAGAGTGAGACTCCATCTCAAAAAATAAAAAAATAAAAACAAAGTCACTTGTCACAGCCAGAACCAGGAAGATCTCAAACTATGAGAAAAGGACAATTCACAGAGCCCACACTGAGAAAGCAGAGATGTTAAATTTCTGACGATGATTTTACAGCATCCATGATAAAATGCTTCAACAGGCAATTGCAAATATGCTTGAAACAAATGAAAAAAAAAAACAGTCTTGACAAAGAAATGGAAGACAAAAAGAAAAACCAAACAAATTTTAGAACTGAAAAATATAAAAATCAAATAAAAAGCTCAGTCAATGGTCTCAATAGCAGAATGGAAGGTGAAGAAGAAAGAATTAGTAAAATGGAAGACTGAATAAGAGAAATTACCCAATCTGAACAATAAAGATAAAATAAACTTTAAAAGAAAACCTGGGACACCTGTGTGACTGTAAGAAAAGACCTAACATCCCCATCAAGAGCAAAAGTGAGAATGGGACTAAAAAATACTTAAATGACTGAAAACTTTCCAAATTTGATGAGAGAACCCTGCAGATTCAAGAAGCTGGATAAACTTCAAACAGGAAAAGCCCAAATTCATACTAAACCACATCATAATTGAACTTTTGGAAACTCAAGACAAAAACAAAGTTTTGAAAGCAGCCAGAAAAAAAAAAAAAAAACAGCACTTTACTTATAGGACAAAACAATATAAATGATAGCAGATTTCTCATCAAAAAACATGGAGGCCTGAAGAAAGCAGCACAATATTTTTCAGGTGCTGAGATAAAAGAACCATCAACTCAGAATCCCATTCCCAGAATGAAACCATGACCAAAATCAGGACAATGAATAGAATCATAGCCACAAAAGTTGTTTAACAACCCTTTGAAATCATGCCATCCTCCTCCCTCCTCACCCAGTTCTCAATCGCTAATCTTCTCTCTGTCACTATGGATTCATTTGTGTTTACTTGAATTTTATATAAATGAAATACAGTATTTTTTAAAAGAATCCTGTGCCCAGAAAAAAAAAAATGTTTTTCAGGAACCAAGGGGAAATCAACATTGTCAGATGAAGACAAAGTAAGAAAGTTTGTTACAAGTAGGCTTACTCTAAAAGAATGGCTAAATGAAGTTTTATAAATAGAAAGGAGATTAGATAACAATCTTGAATCATCAGGAAAGAAGAATATGGTAAGCAAAAATATGAGGAAATGTAATAGGCTTTCAATCTCCTCGAGTTAAGTAAATTATATTTGACAGTTGAAGTAAGTATAACATTCTGATGTGGCTGTATGTATGTAGAGAAGAAATATTTAAGAGAATTACATTATAAATGGTGGATGTTAAAGAGCTGTACTGGCCAGGCGTGGTGGCTCACTTGTGTAATCCAGCACTTTGGGAGGCCCAGGTGGCCAAATCACTTGAGGTCAGAAGTTGAAGACCAGCCTGGCTAACATGGTGAAATCCCATCTGTACTAAAAATACAAAAATTAGCTGAGTGTGGGTGGGTGTCTCTAATCCCAGCATGTTGGGAGGCCAAAGTGGGTGGATCACAAGGTCAGGAGTTCAAGACCAGCCTGACCAAGATGGAGAAACCCTGTCTGTACTAAAAATACAAAAATTAGCAGGGTGTGGTGGTGAGAACCTGAAATCCCAGCTACCCGGGAGGCTGAGGCAGAGAACTGCATGAACCCGGGAGGCAAAGGCTGTAGTAAGTCCACATTGCACCACTGCACTCCAGCCTGGGCGACAGAGTGAGACTCTGTCTCAAAAAATAAAAAATAAGTAGAAGTTAAAAAGTAAAGTAATGTACTACTTGGAGATAAGATTTCTATACTGCAACTGAGCTGGTAAAATGACAACACCAACAGAGTGTGATCACTGTGCATATATAACGTAGTACCTAGAGCCATCACCGAGCAAGCTCTATAAAGAGATATACTCAAAACACTACGGATATATCCAAACGGAATTTTATAACATCCCCCATGCCTAAGCAGCCACTCACCTGCTCTTTGCTTCTATGGATTTGCCTGTTCTGGAAATATCACACAAACAAATCCATACACTGCATGGCCTTTTACGACTGGCTGCTTTTACTCAGCTCAAGTTTTGTCTGTGTTGTAGCGTGTACCAGCACTTCACTCCTTTTCACGGTGAGTGATATTCCACTGTGTGGATAGACCACATTTTGTACGTCCGTTCATCAGTTGATGCACATTTGGGTTGTGCTCACCTTTTGGTTATTATTATTAATGCTTCTATACATATTCATGTACAAGTTTCTGTGTGGACATATTTCTTTTCTCGTGGGTATATCCCAAGGTGTGAAACAGGTGTGTTAAATGATGTTCCTGCCAGAGTGCTTTCCAAATCAGCTGCACCGTTTTGCATTCCCACCAGTGATGTAAGTGAGTTCCAATTTCTCTCCATGGTTACCGACACTCATTATTGTCTGTCTTTCTCACTGTAGTCATCCCGATGAGTGTAAACCGTGCCTGTGTTGTTTTGACTGACATTCTCCTAATGGCCAGTGTGGAGCACCCTCTCGTGGGCATGCTGACCATTTACACATCTTCTTTGGACAAATGTCTATTCAAGTCTTTTGCCCATTTTTTATTTGGGTTGCTTGTCTTCTTATTAGTGAGTTTCAGGGTTCTTTAGATATTCTAGATACAAATCCCATGTTAGATATATGGTTTTCAGATTATTTTTTCCATTCATTGGGTTGTCTTTTTGCTTTCTCAATAGTGACCTTTAAAACACAAAAGTTGTAAATTTTGCCATCATTCAATTTTTCTATAGAAATCGTAGACTTGAATTTCTTTCATATTCTTTCTTTCCAATCCTATAATTCAACTACGGAAATCAGTAAAGACCCACAGGAGAACAGACCTGAAAGAAAGCGAACTGGGACTTGGAATTCAGAAAAAGGAGCTGGGATGTGGAAATAATGCGCAGCAGGGCTGATGGGAACGCTCCCTGGGCCACTGACACTTGTCTCCGAGTGCTGAGCCAGCGTCACTGGTGAGTGCATGCAGAGAGGCAGCAGGGCTGCAGCCAAGTCCCCAGGTGCTCACGCCTGACAGTGCTGTCCTGGAATGCACATGGTGAGCACGTGCAGACCCGCAGGCTATGGTCTCCTACTTGCTGGTTCTGACGGATATTCAGCAAATGCTTCTCATTCAAGTGATGCTGCCCCCTCACTTCACGCCTCAGCCTACACAAAATTATAAAATGAGATGGGTGAGAATGTGACGAGCTTCTCAACTTCCAAATCCCATGGCTGTGTTTGTGACTTTCTGAAGGAAACACAAGTCATCTTCCCTTTAGCTATTCCGACAGCCACATCCCCACATTCCTAGGTGGCTGAGAGCCAGTATGAAAAGAATGTGCGTGGCTGCCCACATTTCGCATTCCTCAACAATTATTTATTGACATCATAGGAAGAGCCCAATTTTCATACTTTAATCAAATCGGCATAATCAACATCGCCAACAGCAGGTTTCATGATTGCTTCTTAAATGAGTCTTTATTAGCTAGGCACAGGTAACCAAGTATTCGGGTGGCGCACAGAGGACAAATCCAGTGATTCCCACACGGTCTGAAGTTTCCATTTTGGCCCCAGATCTGACAAAGGTCAGCGTTTCTGTTTCAAGGCAAAGACTGTTGTCTGTGAACACATGGCCCAGCTCCAGCCCTGGGCCGGAGGGTGGTGTAGACAACTGTATTCGTCCATCCTTGCATTGTTATAACGAACCACTGAAACCGGGTCATTTATAAAGGAAAGAGGTTTCACTGGCTCACGGCTCCTCAGGCTGTCCAGGAAGCATGGCTGGGGAGGCCTCAGGGAACTCGCAGCAGTGGCGGAAGGCGAAGGGGGAGCTGGCGTGTCTTCACACCGCCGGAGAAGGAGGAAGAGAGCGAAGGGGGAGGCGCTGCACACTTGAAACAACCAGATCTCATGAGAACACACTCGCCGTCATGAGAACAGCAAGGGGAAATCCGTCTCCACGATCCAATCACCTCTTGCCAGGCCCTCCTCCAACACTGGGGATGAGAATTCCACATGAGATTTGGGGGGCTTGCGGGGATGCGGACACTGACGCAAACCGTATCAACAACGCTGAGCCCTGCCTCCTACCTGGCGACACTCCTACCCCTGGCAGAGGACCACGCCTTCCTCACTCCCTGTTCCCGGAAAAGAACCCATCGTCATCTTCATTTTAGGGGGTTTTTACCCCAAATTAAATGTGTTTCACTACAAGGGTTTCTGAATTTCACTTTTTTATTTTTTACTTGGAAATTAAAAAGAAAAATTTCTCCTTAAAGAAATCTCATTTTTAAGTCTCTTTTTGGTACTATTCATGCTTATTGTAGAACACATGGCAACTATAAATTAAAAGGAGTAAAATCACCCCAAGTCCCACGACTGTTAGATTTTTTGCTAACATTTGTGTGTGTTTCCTTCCGGCCTTTCTTGCTACATACGTTCCTTCTATATAAACAGACCCCCACATGACATAATTCGGGCAATATCACGTGGGGCCGATGGTTTTGCTTCTTGCTTTAGGGCTCTGGTTTTAAAAACATGCGCCCTTGCCTGGCCTGTGCTGCTTGCTTCTGTGATGCCTTCTGGGGCATGGGTATGGACTGAGGTGCGCCCCACAGTCGCCATGATCACCCCAGAAACGTTGTTGTGTTGGTTTGGGGTTCCGTGATGTTGTGGCCCTATTAAGAGAAGTTAAAATGTGCTTGCACGGCTCCCACAGGGCTGGCCAAAAGATACACATACAAAAGTGTAGTGATTTCATGGGTTTCTGTGGTTTTTAAAAAATATCTGGAGGTTTTCATTCCATAAACACTTACAGGGCTCACCTTGTGCAATACTTCAGGCAGTAGTCACACTGTACTAAGAACTTCAGAAATCGTAAGTCATTTATTCCTTCTAACAACCCAGTAAAATTGGGACTATTATTATTAGCCTGTCTTATAGATGAAGAAAGCAAGTGATAAAGAAGTGAAATACTCTGGCTAGAGTCCCCAGCGAGGAAGTGGTGGAGACGAAATTCAAACCCAGACATCCTGGTTCCAGAAGCAGTGCTCATGGCCGCCACATCTCAGAGCCATCCAGGAATGTCACTCTCTACGTTCTTACCCATGGCGAGTGAGAGGGCTTGCTCCCTGTGATGGGTTTCCTTGAATGGCTTTGTCATTTTCCCACTGTGAGGACAAAATACTGACGTATTTATTTAATATGCATATTTAATATGGATTCAAGTAGATGGCATCTATAGTCATAGGTGTTTGAGTGAGTGCTGGCAAACAGAAGTTTAAATGTTTGTGTGTTATGTTGTAATTTTATGGAAAGTCATTTTGAAATAGCCTGGCTTCTTGCAACAAAAGCCATGAGTCTGGCTGCCCCGTGTCTGAAGTTTTATTCTGTTTGTCTGATCTTTTGACACCACCCATTCTTTTCTCTAGGGAGGGAAAGAGTTGTCAACATATGATTTTACGTTTTTGTATTACATTGAAAAATAACTTTGGTGCCCGTTATCTGGCTGTTGGCCGAGAACAGGTGAGCATCGTGTTTGAGGCTGGCCGGGCGCAGCTCATCGGGCAGGGAGCCCAGGCTGTGAGCTGCAGGCTGCATTCTGGTCCGTGCTGCCTCTGTTTAATGGAGCAGTCACTTATTCGTCTCAGTGGACAGAATCAAAGGGTGATCTGAATTTATTCCAGGCAATTTCCCCTTTTGTTTTTCTTAATTCATGAGTATTAATATTCTTTAATGAGGATTTTTTTATTTTGAGATTTTTTTGTGTTAGGGAGGGTGCTCTCCTCCCCTCCTTCCTGGGAGTGCTGAGTGTTGGTGAACAGCTCCCTCTACGGAATGAAATATCTACAAAGTGCATCTGCAACTTTTCATAAAGGGTGGGCGAGGAGGCAGCGGCTGGTGCATACTCTGCTAATAGCGGATGGCACCATATGCTAAGGTTCCCGTGGTGTGTCAGTACAGTCCGGGGACTGTGACGTCAGGCTGGCGCCCCGCCTTCCACTCTGCTGTCTCCTGTGAGGCAGACCTGATATGTGACCCCATGCTCTGCCACACAAATGTCTAAACGGAAGAGATGATGGAGAGGACACGCCTTGGAGGAGACGAAGCCATAAGTTGAGGCAACGGGCTGCGATCGTCAGCAGTTATTATGCATTAGCCAATGAGTCAGCGCTCTGCTAAATGCTTTATTTGCATTCTGTTATTTAATTCACACGTAAATCTTTTGAAGTTGGTACTATTATCATCTCCACTCTTTGGAAAAGGAAACCGATACTCCAAATTTAAAACTTGCTCAAGATCACATGGCAGGTAAGTGGAATGGAAGGGCCTGAAACCCAGAGGCCTCACTGGGGGCGTTAACACTTACACACTGAGTCAGTTAGCTTTCCGACTGTAATAATGGTATCACCATTCCTTAAAATACATCCGAACATAAACTTGTCATGATCTTTGATGGCTATTAAGTTTCTACAGTCAAAAATTTGCAGTAGAAAGAGTGAAGAGTTGTAATAAAAAATGAATGTGGTAAAAATAAAAATACTAGGCCAGGCATGGTGGCTCATGCCTGTAATCTTAATACTTTGGGAGGCCGAGGCAGATGGATCACTTGAGGTCAGGAGTTCGAGACCAGCCTGGCCAACATAGTGAAACCCTGTCTCTACTAAAAATATAAAAATTAGCCGGGCACGGTGGCTCATGCCTGTAATCCCAGCAGTTTGGGAGGCTGAGGCGGGCAGACCACCTGAAGTCAGGAGTTTGAGACCACCCTGACCAACAAGGAGAAACCCCATCTCTACTAAAAATACAAAATTAGCTGAGTGTAGTGGTATATGCCTGTAATCCCAGCTACTCGGGAGGCTGAGGCAGGAGAATCACTAGAACCCGGAAGGCAGAGGTTGCTGTGAGCCGAGATCGCGCCATTGCACTTCAGCATGGGCAACAAGAATGAAAACTTGTCTCAAAAAAAATTAGCTGGGCGTGGTGGGCGCTTGTAAACCCAGCTACTCAGGAGGCTGAGGCAGCAGAATCGCTTGATCTGGGGAGGTGGAGGTTTCAGTGAGCACAGATCACACCACTGCTCTCCTGCCTAGGTGACAGAGCAAGACTCTTTCTCAGAGAAAAAAAAAGAAAGAAAGAAAAATGCTCATATCCTTCCCCCACTTTTAAATGGGTTTGTGTTTTTCTTGTAAATCTGTTTTAGTTCTTTGTAGATTCTGGATATTAGCCCTTTGTCAGATGGGTAGATTGCAAATTTTTTTTCCCATTCTGTTGGTTGCTGATTCACTCTAATGATTGTTTCTTTTGCCGTGCAGAAGCTGTGGAGTTTAATTAGATCCCATTTGTCTATTTTGGCTTTGGTTGCCAATGCTTTTGGTGTTTTAGTCATGAAGTCCTCACCTATGCTTATCTCCTGAATGGTTTTGCCTAGGTTTTCTTCTAGGGTTTTTACAGTGTTAGGTCTTCAATCCATCTGGAGTTAATTTTAGTGTAAGATGTCAGGAAGGGGGTGCAGTTTTTGCTTTCTGCATATGGCTAGCCAGTTATCCCAACACCATTTATTAAACAGGGAATCCTTTCCCCATTGCTTGTTTTTGTCAGGTTTGTCAAAGATCAGATGGTTGTAGATGTGTGGCATTGCCTCCAAGACCTCTGTTTTGTTCTATTAGTCTGTATCTCTGTTTTGGTACCAGTACCATGCTGTTTTGATTACTGTAGCCTTATAGTATAGTTTGAAGTCAGGTAGCATGATGCCTCCAGCTTTGTTCTTTTTGCTTAGGATTGTCTTGGCTATGCAGGCTCTCTTTTGGTTTCATATGAAGTTTAAGGTGATTTTTTCCAGTTCTGTGAAGAGGGTCATAGGTAGCTTGATGGGGATAGTGTTGAATTTATAAATTACTTTGGGCAGTATGGCCATTTTCACAATATTGATTCTTCCTAACCATGAACATGGAATGTTTCTCCATCTGTTTGTGTCCTCTCTTATTTCATTGAGCAGTGGTTTGCAGTTCTCCTTGAAGAGGTCCTTTACATCCTTTGTTACTTGTATTCCTAGGTATTTTATTCTCTTTGTAGCAATTGTGAACGGCAGTTCGTTCTTGATTTGGCTCCCTGTTACTCTGTTATTGGTGTATAGGAATGCTTGTGATTTCTGCACATTGATTTTGTATCCTGAGACTTGCTGAAGTTGCTCAACAGTTTAAGGAGACTTTGAGCTGAGACGATGGGGGTCTTCTAAATATACAATCATGTCATCTGCAAATAGAGACAATTTGACTTCCTCCTTTCATAATTGAATACACTTTATTTCTTTTTCTTGCCTCATATGAGGCCAACAACATATGAAAAATGCTCATCATCGCTGGTCATTAGAGAAATGCAAATCAGAACCACTTTGAGATACCATCTCACACCAGTTAGAATGGCGATTATCAAAAAAACCTGGAGACAACAGATGCTGGAGAGGATGTGAAGAAATAGGGGCACTTTTACACTGTTGGCGGGAGTGTAATTTAGTTCAACCATTGTGGAAGACAGTGTGGCAATTCCTCAAGGACCTAGAAATAGAAATTCCATTTTACCCAGCAATCCCATTACTGAGTATATATCCAAAGGATTATAAATTGTTTTATTATAAAGACACATGCACATGTATGTTCATTGTGGCATTGTGTACAATAGCAAAGACCCAGAACCAACCCAAATGCCCATCGATGATAGACTGGACAAGGAAATGTGGCACATATACATGGAGTACCACACAGCTATAAAAAATAATGAGTTCGTGTCCTTTTTAGGGACATGGATGAATCTGGAAACCATCATTCTCAGCAAACTGACAAAAGAACAGAAAATCAAACACTGCATGTTCTCACTCATAGGTGGGCGCTGAACAATGAGAACACATGGACACAGGAAGGGAGCATCACACACTGGGGTCTGTCGGGGGGGGGAATAGGGGAGGGACAGCGGGCAGTAGGGAGGTTGGGGAGGGATAACATGGGGAGAAATGCCAGACATAGGTGACAGGGTGATGGAGGCAGCAAACCACATTGCCATGTGTGTACCTATGCAACAATCCTGCATGATCTGCACATGTACCCCAGAACCTAAAGCACAAGAAAAAATATGTATATATTTAAAAAGAAACGCATATAGGAATCCACAGGGGAAACGCTGGCATTCAGGTGAACAGGGAGCCGGCACTGCAGCGTGGGAGGGAGCAACCTGTGCGGCCACGGAGCCCCCAGCCACGCCTCACTGACGAGGAAGGGAGAAAAAGGCTCAAGCATCCAACCCAGCACGTACTTCCTACGCAGCCTTCCAGTGGTGCGGTGGTCACTGCAGGGCATGAAGGAAAGGGAGACACAGTTCCCTTCTGTGAAGAATGAACGCAGCACCTGCACAGATAACAAAATACAAATGTGAAAGGTAACAAAACGCCTGCATGGGAAGTTCAGAGGAGAAACAGACATCTCACGCAGAGGGTCCCCAAAGGTGACCGTGAAGGCAGGGACATCCAAGGGGATGGGAGTCAGGATTTTAGCAGCGACTGGGAAAGGAGGTGACCCAGAAACAGAGGCCTGGAGGCAGCAAACCCCAGAGCATCCAAGCCCAGCTTGGCTGAAGGTCAGGGACACAGAAGCTCACCAAGGACAGAGGCTTCGAAAGCCGGGGCGCGTCCTCCCCATGCCGATGGGCAGCTCCCACCGCCCAGCACGGCCACCACCCGTCTACGTTCTGTCTCTCCTTCTCTCTCGTTTTTCACTCTGGACATTTCATGTAAATGGAATCATACAATTAGCGGTCTATAGAAGCACAAAGAGGGACTTTACCCAGAAACGCGGGAGTTCCCAGAAAGCTCCTGAAGGAACGGAGACCCAAGGGGCAGGGGCAGCTGGACAGAGGTGCAGCAGCTGTCGGGCAGGGGACTGGCCTGTGCCAGCCACGCTCCCTGGGACGCTGGGAGGTGTCGCAGGAGGACCCTCGGGCTGGTGGCTGAAGGAACGCGTCGGCCACACTCCCAGAGCACAGTGCGACGTCAGGAGGATCTAAGACAGCAAGTGGGCCCGTCGCATCTTCTGTTTAGACGGCCACCCCAATCTGTAGGCGGTATGGAAGGGCCACCAAGGTGGACAAGGAAGGGAATGGGTCCCGAGGCGCCTCTCCTGGCCCGTGACTCCCAGACGTAAGTGAATCCCAGCACCGGCACTGCCAGCTGGTCTTTCCCACCACACAGCTGCCCCAGCCCTTTTCCTCTTCCCAGCTGTGTCAGCTCCACCTCCCCTGAGAGCTGAAACACGACAGAAGAGCAGGCCCCTAAAGCACCGTGAAGACCGTGCACAACCAGACGGCGCGGTGACGTGTGGCTCCACGCGAGGACCAGAGGGCGAGACCGCAACCTTGCTTCTTCTGATCTACGTTTATATTGCAGGAGCCGACGACATCTGCAATCAGTAAACATTACATTTTCTGTCACGAAATATCTAAAAGCAACATACTAAACCTTTTAGTTTTTTAAAAAATGAAAGCCAGTAGAAACATCTTTGCATTTCGACATAAAGGAAACTTTGAATGCATCTGGAATTGTTTTACACAATTAATATAAAAATTTAATTTTGCCCCATGTAAACTTGCTCAGCTGTAAACAAACGAACCATCATGGAGACGAAGTCAAACATGAAGCTCGTGGACGCCACACTAGGGTAAATAATGGCGTCAGAGTAAGTCACAGCTCTACAGATGTCAGACAACGAAGGATTTTTGACATCTTTATTGAGACGTAAATTACATACCGTAGGAGTCACCCATCCAGAGTCCTCAGTTGAACAGGTTTGTATATTCACAGAGTTACGTAGCCATCACCATGATTTAACTTTAGATCATTTCCTTCACCTCAGAAAGAAACGCCAGAGCACTCGAGTCACACCCCAACCCCCACCCCAGCCCAGCCCCTGGCAACCACTCATCTCCTTTCTGTCTCCAGAGAATTCACTGATTCTCGGCATATCACCTAAATGGAATCATACAGGACGGGCCTAAACAAGATTATCTTTCCCTGTAATATTAATAGCTATAAAGCCATAATATGCTTTTCCTAATGAGAAACATGGGGAAGAAGTCCCATTAGACGTTGTCACAATGTCTAAACAAGGATCTCTGAGAAGCTTCCAGCTCCGCTGTGTCTAGCATGGGAGTTCCTGCATGCTGCTTAATGGAGACCTGATCTACTTTGTCTAAACAAACCAGGAACAGTGTGGGTCCCAGTGACCCTCCCAGGTGACCTCAGCCTGTTAGGGTCTCCTTCAGCCTCCGAGCACTCAACAGCCAGGTGTCACTGGACACGTCCTAAGTATGTACTTTCTAGCGATTTGCACGTCACCGTCATGTAAAGTGTGGCACACACACTAACACACACGCACACACAGTTTCCACCCGCAGGGACCCTGTGTCTATTAAAGGGCTACCAACACGAACTCAGTGCGTTGGTCTCTTTTCAGTCATTTCTTCTGTTATATTACATAGATTTGATTTGATTGATTTTTTTGAGACAGAGTTTCGCTCTTGTTGTGCAGGCTAGAGTGCAATGGTGCAATCTCGGCTCATGGCAACCTCTGCCTCTGGGTTCAAGTGATTCTCTTGCCTCAGCCTCCCAAGTAGCTGGGATTATAGGCATGCACCACCATGCCCGGCTAATTTTGCATTTTTAGTAGAGACGGGGTTTCTCCACGTTGGTCAGGCTGGTTTCAAACTCCAAACCTCAGGTGATCCGCCCGCCTTGGCTTCCCAAAGTGCTGGGATTACAGGCATGAGCTACTGCGCCCAGCCAGATTTTAAAGTCTGACAAATTTTACCAGTCTTAGAAACAAAATTCAAGAAAATAGCTCGTGTCCTGACTAGCTTAAAATTTTTATTTGCTCTTAATTTTGATTAGTGTAGGAAGTTAAAATACAGAAGAGAGAGCTAAGAAAATTCAACATGGATTATATTGTCTTTGGACAACAGGCGTATGACTAAATTTATTTTCTGCATAAGTAGCCTGTATCCTGTTATTTACATAGGTCATCACATTCTCAATCCACCTGGACACAGCATTCATAAGTTTGCAAAACAAAATATTGAAAGGCACCAAAGACAAAAAAAATTATTTCAATTAAATAAAAAGAGCCAGAAGGGCACAGACAGAAAAGGAAGGTTAAATATTCTTACTGGAGATTCATTTGTGGTTACTGACAATTTATCAGTAATATTTACACACACATATTCCACGCAAATGTGTGACACAACATTTCTGAATAAACATTTTGAAGAGAAGACTAAATTTATTTTCTTTTAGGAACTTTTATAGCCTTTAAGAGGAATACAAATGTCTGTATGTTAAAAGTACGAGCGTGTGGAAGAGGAGAGGAGAGAGGGCAGGGCCCGCAGCAGTGCCGACAGCAGCCTTCTCTGGGCAAAAGAAATGTGGACAGTCTTAATTTCAATCTTTTGACTTCCTCCAAGTTTAAAACGTTCTACAATGAACATATGTTACTCTTGTGCAAGAAGGAATTTTCTTTTCAGAAAAACACGTTTGTGCGTCTTACTCATTGACAATGGATGGTTGGTTTTCAGAGAGAAATTTGTCATGCCAGTGACAAGTTTTCTGAAGCTTTTTGAGATTAAGTTCACAACACCGCTGTAAGTCATGTTTGGAATCACATTCTCCCTTCCAGTTGTCGTAGAAAGCAAATCACCCCCCGTGGCCCTTCTCTGCTGCCGGCTCCCCGACCACAGGCTGCAGAGAAGGCCACGGTGTGTCTGTGCCCAGGCATGTGCAATGCCTCACCACCACTCAGAGGGACAGCCAGCTGGAGGCATGGGACACGCTTGAACTGTGTGCAAACTAGCAAGAAATCTGGAGATGGGGGTTCCAGAAAACAGTCACGGACACGGGTAATCAGACCCGTATTTCTCTATTGTAGAAAGAGATCCAATCCTCTTAGTCTCAACTTAAACTGAGATTTTCACAATATCAAGTTTTCATGGAAACTGCCTTCAGCATAATAAGTACAGGTAATTTATCTGATAAAAGAATGTCAACAGCAAGTGCAGTATAATTTGTGTGGTGACAAATCGTACCCGTCCTTCCCAGGAAGAAAGGCACACCGCTGTGTGTGGAATGAATCGGGGGCAAGGTCGAATATAAGCACTTGTGTTTAATATGCAGCTCCCAGAACCATCACTCTATCCTTTCAGAGAATAGACACAAATTATGGCTAATAAAGTTATTATAAGTAATTGCCGCTTCTCCTCTCCCGCATATTCAGTGAGTCTGGAATGGGAGGAGAGGCCGTTATGAATGAGAGACCTATAAATTATGAATTAGGAGACGTCGGATGTAGCACTTGTAACTGTCACTGAACTCAGAGATGTATCTTCAAAGATCAGCAATATCAGGTATGAAATCTGAGGCCAAATTGACTGAGAGATGTAGCCAGCCAGGGTGAGACGTGCGAGGTTAGCAGGACTCAGATCCCCGCACAGCACCTGCGGATGCCTTGGGGAATGTCGCAGGAGAGGAAAAGGAGAAGGGGTTCATTTTCCACATTATAAGAGCTGCAACAAATAGCAGATGTGAGCATTACGAAGCGGGCACAGTCACCTGTTAGTATCATGGGCACAAATATCTCACAAAGAGGTGGGAAGATCCGAGGTCCTGACAAGGTCTGTGGAGATCCTAGCCTGTGCCAGGTCCTGAGACAGGCTGGGGAGGCAGGAATTCCCCTCCAGCAGCTTCTGCTGATAATCAAGACACAGGCCAATGACAGAGGCCTGCCCGGCACTGTGGGGGGAAGGAGGAGCCCACTCAGCATCAGAGACGTGAGAGGCAGGCAGCCCTCTTCCAGGAATAGAGCCCACCCTGCGCCTTGACGCCAACGACCAGGCTCAGCAGGAGACCCAGTGCACAGAGATCAGGGGCAGGTGAGAGACAGGTTCCCAGAGCACAACCAGAGTCAGCGTCAACTGCAGGGAGGGCCCCGGGCCCAGCACGTGGCTTGCCCTGTGGGCTGCAGGGCATAGGGCAGCATTGCCTCCGCTGAGTCAGGCATGGTGAGGGCACAGACTCAGTGAGGGGCCCATATCCAGGCCCACCACCGGAAAGCCACGGATGGGACTCACATCCAGGCCCACCGCCAGTGAGCCATGGACAGGACTCACATCCAGGCCCACAGCCAGTGAGCCACAGACAGGACTCACTTCCAAGCCCACAGCCAGTCAGCCACAGATGGGATGCACATCCAGGCCCACAGCCAGTGAGCCACAGATGAGAGTCACATCCAGGCCCACCACTGGGGAGCCACGGACAGGATGCACATCCAGGCCCACAGCCAGTGAGCCACAAATGGGACTCACATCCAGGCCCACTGCTGGGGAGCCACGGGCAGACTCACATCCAGGCCCACTGCTGGGGAGCCACGGGCAGACTCACATCCAGGCCTACAGCCAGTGAGCCACGGACAGGACTTGTATCCAGGCTCACAGGTGGTCAGCCATGGATAGGACTCACATTCAGGTCCACCACCAGGGAACCACGGATGGGACTCACATCCAGGCCCACAGCCGGCGAGCCGCGGACGGGACTCACATCCAGGTGTCAACAGTAGTCAGACTGCTGGAGGCTGAAACTTGAGTGTTGGTCACCGGGGCTGGGGGAGGGACAGGGAGTGTGGTGCGGTGGGTGGAGGGTTTCAGATCTGCAAGATGAAGCGCATACAGGAGAGAGCTGTTGCAGGACGGTGTGAGCAGAGGCCACGCCATTGCCGTGCTCCCTTAACAGTGGTTGAGAAGGTACTTTTCATGAGTGTGCTTCTGCCCCCGCCCCCCACACACACAGAGTGAGGCTCAGGCCCAAGGCGACCTCCAAGTCCTTTGCTCTTTCGCAGCAGCTCCTAGCGCTGTGACTGAGACCCAGCTCCTGCCTGCCGGGCCTCACAGGCCTCTGCCGTTGATCACGTGGTGAGATTTCGCAGAACTGCACCAGCCAGAATCTGACCTGTTACTGTCACTTTTGAATACAGTGTTTTTGAAATGTTTGCCACTTTTTATATAAATGCTTACGAAAATCACGGAGACTGTTAACCCAGAAAATGCTCAGGCATTTACACCATTTGCAGTAAGATACAAATGGCCAAGTGCGGGCCACGTAGCTGCTAAGGCTGTTCTGCTTCCCAACCCCCTTAAGAGAGGCCCCCAAGGCTGTGCCTGGCCAGCTTCCCGGTCTGACCACATGTTTGCATGTTCTTGGCATTTGCCGAGTTTGTTAACTCCAGCTATGGGAGAGACGCTTAGTCTCCTTGGAGCAAAAGCATCCACAACAGCCCAAATCCATCATAAAGTTTTCCAGGCGGATGGGAGGTGCTCAGGCCACAGAGCACCCAAACCCCCAAGGAGAAGATGAGGCCTTGAGGAGGTCCTCGAGGCGACGTGCACGCACCGGGTGGAGCCGTCTCTGTGGCTGTGAGGCTCCCACCTGTATCTCACAGTAGCAGGTCGTCGGGGCAAGTCAGTTGCCGTGCTGGCCAAGAGAATGCTGGAAGAGGTGGGAATCGTGCCATCTGGAGGGGTGCCATCTTTGTAAGAGGTGAGGACCAAAGTGGGTCAGAACTCTGTTCCTACAGCGTACCTTGCGTCTCCTCTGGTAGGACCTGCAGTGTCAGATTCTGCTTGTGGTTTGGTTTTGTTTTTAGGCCTACAAGTTGGTGCGTGATGCTGTTTGATTCCAGCAGGAATTCCCAGGGTGCTGTCCCCATGGGGGGCACCCAGCGGCCCCACGATGGGCTGACGGCATGAGTTGCTGCCACCGCTGCGATGGTGGCACCTGTCACGTGACTGTGATCGTCTGTGTCACGTGACACAGGTTTTTTATCTTTTCTCAAATTTTATGCACCTTTCTTTGACAGTGGATGGTTGGTTTTCAGAGATGAATGTGTCATGCGGCTAACAGATTTTCTGAAGCTCTTTGAGATTAAGTTTACAACGTTGCTGAAAGCCATGTTTGGAATCACTTTCTGCCCTTCCAGCTGACATGGAAAGCAAATCCCCACCCGTGGCCCTTCTCTGCCACCAGCTCCTCCACCACAGGCTGCAGAGGAGGCCGGGGTGCATCTGTGTCCAGGTGAGTACAATCAAACAGTTTAAGGTGTTCCTTCAAACAGTCAGGAGAAGTCCTGTATGCCACCCTGGGTTTTCCTGACTGTTTCAAGGGGCACCTTTGAGGGGGGTATCCCACCCAGGTTGGCCAAGATGTGAGACCTTGACAGTCTCAGCCGTGGACTTCCGAACTGAGCCACGCTAAATCCCAGCCAGTGCTGGGTGACACTCAGGCACACCCACAGACCTTCCCCAGGCCTCCAGGGCGGCCCCAGCTCTTCCACCTCCATGGGCCAGCCGTGCTCTGCGAGTCCTCGGGAGGCAAGCAGCAGTCACAGCTGCAGCGGTGGCCCTGGGGACATCAGCTGGCCTTCGGCAGAGCCTCCGGGGGAAAGGTCCCCCCAGGGCGCCGTCCTCAGGTTTGCTGCATTTCCTCAGAGCCCGGGGCGAGGCCCGCTCCAGACACAGCCCAGCTCAGCGTGGCTTCTGAGTCTCTGACGCTGGCCCCGGAAGCGAGCCCACGTCAGCAGCGAGGACCCGGCTCCGTCGCTCCAGGTGGCTTCATTGCCAGGAGCAAAAGCCCTCACTTGAGATTTTGGCCGATGGTCCCTCTGCCCTCCTCAGAGCTGAGACATGAGCTGATGAGGATGGGCTGGGGGATGTCACAGATCCACCAGCGGACTCTGAGTGGAGGCCCTCCAAGAACCGAGCTCCTGTTTCTGGGCTAAGCCCATGCTGAGAACCAAGCCCTGCTTTCGGGGCTAAGCCCATGGCAATAACTCCCTTAGCTTCTTGTCCTATGAGCTCCTTGGGTCTGCGTTTTTCTAAGAGCTCTTCTGAAATGTAACTCGAATGCCGTAATGTTCACTCATTTAATGTGTATAATTCAGTAGGGTTTTTTATGGTTATTAATTTTTTTGAGGACAGAGTCTCGCTCTGTTGCCAAGGCTGGAGTGCAGTGGTGTGATCACAGCTCACTGAAGCCCCAACCTCCCAGGCTCAAGCGATCCGCCTGCCTCCGCCTGCCAAGTAGCCAGGACTTCAGGCACGCGTCACCACACCTGGCTAATCTGCTTTTGTTTTTTGTAGAGACAGGGTCTTGCTATGTTGTCCAGGCTGGCCTCCAGCGATCCTCCTGCCTCAGCCTCCAAAAGTGCTGGGATTCCAGGCATGAGCTACCGTGCTCAGCCACAATTCCGCAGTATAGCATATTTTAGTATGTTCATCACCACATGCAACTTCAGAACACTGCATCACCCCAAAAGGAAACCCATGCACTCTAGCTGCCACCCCCACCTGTCCCTGGCCCCTCAGCCATCGACCCGCCTCATCCCTGTCTGTGGGCTTTCCCATTCCAGATCGCATGCGACATGGCCTTCTGTGACTGGATTCCTTCACTGAGCGTGTTCTCGAGGCTCATCCGTGACGCAGCCGGTGTCAGCACTTCACACGTCTTGTCACCACGCAGTATTTCAGGCCGTTACAGTGTGAGTAGATAGGCATCTGGGTGATTTCCACCTTTTAGCTATCATGAATAGTGTGGCTATGAACATCTGCACACAAGTTTTCAGCAAGTTTTTGTCTCCTGGAAGTTAAATGGAATGCTTGGAGCTGCTGGGTCAGATAACCGCTCCCTGCTTCCTCTTCTGGGAATTGCTTGGTGTGTCCCCTGACCACCAGAGATAACCACTATCTTTACTTTTGTGCTAGCTGTTTTCTTGCTTTTTCTTTTTCTAAAAATTGTGGTAAAATAGACCTAACATGAAATTTGCTTGTTTAGTGATTTTTACGTACATAGTTCCACGAAATTAAGCATACAATGTTGTTCAGCCATCACCACCATCATCTCTAGAACTTTCCATCTGCCCAAATTGAAGCTGTCCTCATTCAGCCCTGACTCCTATCCCCTGCCTCCTGGCCCCAACCACTCCACTTTCTGTCTTTAGGAATTAAACTCTAGGAACCGACCACCTATGAGTAGAATCCTGCAATATTTGCCCTTTTGTATCTAGCTTATTGCACAGCATAATGTTTCCAAAGTGTCTTGATTTCAGGGTGTAAAGACTATGGCTCCAACTTCACTTCCGCTTTTAAGAGTTCATGCAAAACGTCTCTGTGGCCTGTGCTGCCCCAGAGCCACACGGGGAAGGATTTGCCAAACAGCTGAAGTTTAGCTCTGTTAAGACGTTCAAACCTGTCCCCCTAGGAAGGAAACTATTAGAGCAGGAACTTCAAAAAATGCCCCAGAACTGAAGGACACTAGTGTCTTATCAGAAGGGGACCACCAAATGCCAAGTACAATGGAGAAAATTGTACCCTCAAGAAAAATTGGCCTGATGTGGTGGCTCATGCTTGTAATCCCAGAACTTTGGGAGTCTGAGGAAGGAGGATTGTTTGAGTTCAGGAGCTGGAGTCCAGCCCCACCAACACAAATATCCCCTCAGCCCATCTCTACCAAATATACAAAAAATCATGTCTTACGATTTCTTTACTAACCTTTGAAACTCCCATGACAAGCTATTAATTACATTTTTTTCTCTTTTGTGACAGTAATTGAACATCTATGGTTCGTTACAAAGCAGTAATTGAGTGAATGTTTAAAGGAAACCGTGAGCCACTGAATCCATTGATCTGAATCCACTTTACCTGATACCAGACAGCAGCAAGCCCCTCACAAGTTCCCGGGCTGCGTGGGTGTGACTGAGGTTCCCCATGCAATCCACACGCCACACACACACACACACACACACACACACGCACACACGTATTTGCAGCTGACTTAAGTTTTTCATTCTGGAAATCAGAAGCTAGAATATATTACTGGACAAAAATATTTTGGTTTTTAATTATTAACTTGCTATAATTATGAGAGCATTGTGCAGTAAATTGAATAAAAATCTCACTACTGTGGTTGCATTTTTCTGCTTTTATCACAACCGAGGCATCATAAATCTGGGGGCACTTAATCATCCTCTTTTGAGGCACTTCTATTCAGCGGGTGAACTGTGATGCTGGGCCTCCTGTATTCTGCTCTGTGCTGGAATGTTCTGAATTCAGATACGTGGTAGATACGAGCAGGAGTAAAGGTGATTCCTGTGTACTGGGCCTCTTGTATTCTGGTCTGTGCTGGAATGTTCTGAATTCAGATACGTGGTAGATACGAGCAGGAGTAAAGGTGATTCCTGTGTACTAACTCCACACCTTCCATCCCCTGACTACTGCAATCAGCCTTTGACAAATGCATCTAAAGACAGCTCTTTACAAGGCTCCTCTCTTGAGGTGCTGGGTGTTTTTTTTGAGATGGAGTTTTGCTCTTTCGCCAGGCTGGAGGGCAGTGGCATGATCTCGGCTCACTGCAACCTCTGTCTCCCAGATTCAAGCGATTCCCCTGCCTCAGCCTCCTGAATAGCTGGGACTACAGGCGTGTGCCACCATACCTGGCTAATTTTTTGTATTTCAGTAGAGACGGGGTTTCACTGTGGCCAGGCTGGTCTCGAACTCCTGACCTCATGACCCACCCGCCTCGGCCTCCCGAAGTGCTGGGATTACAGGCCCGTGCTGTTTTGTTTTTAAGTGTGCATGACAATAGCAGTCTCTCAACTTTTTAGCACAACCCTAAAATAATTTTGGGAAAGTACGTATCCCTTCACACGCTGTAGGTGACAGCTAAACGTTTTCATTATACGTATAGTTATCAATTATGGATTTTTGGCATATCATAAAGTATTGTCGTTTAAAAATAAAACATCATGGCTGGGCGCGGTGGCTCACGCCTGTAATCCCAGCACTTTGGGAGGCCGAGGTGGGTGGATCATGAGGTCAGGAGTTCGAGACCATCCTGGCCAACATGGAGAAACCCCGTCTCTACTAAAAATACAAAAATTAGCTGGGCGTGGTGGTGTGCACCCGTAGTCCCAGCTACTCAGGAAGCTGAGGCAGGAGAATTGCTTGAACCCAGGAGGCAGAGTTTGCAGTGAGCTGAGATTGCGTCACTGCACTCCAGCCTGGGCAACAGAGGGAGACTTAGTCTCAAAAATAAATAAATAAAACAAACAACAACAACAACAAAAAACCATCATCTTTTTCAAATGTGTTAAATGGCATTGAAATTCCACAAGAATGTGATACTCACGATTATCCATAAAAAAATACTTAAGAAGCTCCTCTTTAACATTTGAAAACTTACATCTTTTTGCTGAATATGTTTTCTTTTATTTTTTATGTCTTATTTTTTGAGACAGGCTGGAGTGTAATGCTGTAACCTTGCCTCAGTGTAGCCTCAATCTCCTGGGCCCAGGTGATCCTCCCACCTCAGCCTCCAGAGTAGCTGGGACCACAGGCTCCTGCCACCACGCCCGGCTAATTTTTTGTGTGTTTGTAGAGACAGGGTTTCACCATGTTGCCTAGGCGGGTCTCAGATTCCTGAGCTCAAGTGATCCGTCTGCCTCGGCCTCCCAAAGTGCTGGGATTACAGGCATGAACCACCATGCCCGGTCTAAAGTATAATTTTCAAAGAGGTCAAATGGCAATGCTCATGGAAGCCTTTATTCAACTTATTAATCAATGGAGGAAGATGTATGAGTAAGATGCAAAACTGGTTCAAAGAGTATTTTAGGACCTAGAGCTATTGAGGCAACTTTCTACGGGAATATTAAGATAAGATTGTTTAGTTAGATACAAAACTGGTTGATTTCCTAAAGGACAATAAACCGTATCCTCTGGGGTATATCTTCCTTCTTGTTTTAAAATGTAGGTTTTATTATTGTTTAGAAATAGTGAGGCCAGCAAATCAGGAGACAATGGCCATGGAAAACACAGCATGTTAGAGCTCCCACAGGAAGGGGCTACGCCACGCCACATCACACCACGCCACTCAGGGCCACACAGGAAGCACCGCACGGGTTGGGACACAGAGGGAGAGAGGCAAGGCCAGGGCCTTTGTTGTGGTTTCCAAGGGAAGGCCGGGCGGGGCGAGGCGGGGAGAGCAGGCCAGGCAGGTTGGCCTTAGCTGATGTGATCAGCAGGCCCTGGCATGAGGGACTGTCCTGCCTGTCTCTGACCTGGCCTTATGGGAAGTAGGGCAGGGGCACGGTGGCCTGGAGTGCAAGGCTTATCCAACCAATGAAGGTGGCTGGGAGGATGGACAGCTTGCCCGTGAGAGTGTGTTTGCAGGCTAGTCATCTGCCATCTCTAAGAACGGACAAGCATAGGCAGGACAGGCTTGCGCCTGGTAGCCAGAGCATCAGGAATACAGAAAATAAAATGTGGTTAATATACAACGAAGCGGAAACTATTTGTACCTCCATTGGCAAACATCTTCAAGTTAACATGCAATTTCGCTAAGTCAAAGACTTCCATGGAATGTAAGCAGTGAGTTGTACAAAGTACCTTCCCCTCATCTTTGGGTGGGACTGTCCCTCTGCATGACATGACATGACATTCATTTCTCCTTTTTACCTTACTTCCAAATCCTAGCCATCAGTATCATCTTCCTAAAATTCAGGTGGCAACTTGAGGTTTGGGGTTAAGAGTATGGCCTTTGGCACCTGGGCTGAAGCCTGGCTCTGCAGCTGTGAGCTCTGTGACCTCGGGCAGATGGCCTCACCCTCTGTGCTCCGGACTCCTCATCTGGGGAAGGGTGAAGGATACTCACAGAGCTTACCTCAAGGAGAGGCTACAATAGGCCGTGGTCAAACGGTGTATATATTTCTATGCTTTTACTTTCAACTTTTCTGTGTCTTTCTATTTAATGTGAGATATCTGACACCTCAAACATAAGGTTGGGTTTTATTTATTTTTTTCTTTTCTGTTTTTGTTTTTGTTTCAAATAGAGACGGAGTTTCGCCATGTTACCCAGGCTGGTCTCAAACTACCAGCCTCAAGCCATCTGCCGGCCTCAGCCTCCCAAAGTGCTGGGATTACAGGTGTAGCCCACCACGCCCCGCTGGCTTTTATTTTTGATGCAATCTGACAATCCGACTTTGTATTGAGGCATTTCATCTGCTTGCATCTGATACACATAAACTGACCCTCAGCTTTGTCTCTAGCATCTTATTTGTTTCCCGCTTATTCCATCTGTTCCTTTTTCCTTAAACTCCTTTCACGGCTTCCTTTAAGTAATAAAGTATTTTTATTATTTGTTGTCCTCCCTCCATTAACTTGGTAGTTAAACATTTCTGTTGTTATTCTTTTCATGATTGCTCTGGGGTGATGCTATCCAATGGAGCCTTCTGCCGTTAGAGAGCCATTTGGCGCCTGTCTGTCCCTCTTATGCCACCCACTCTTCCCAGTATAACAGGGATGCACAGATGTTCTCTCTAAAGGGCCAGTTAGTAAATTCTTTAGGCTTTGCAGCTGATATGGTCTCTGCAGCATCTTCTTAACTCTACCATTTTCTTTACCTACCAGCTTGAGAGCAGCCATAGGTAATGAGTCAACAGATTAGTGTGGTTGTGTTTCAGAAACACTTCATTTACAAAGTGAGTGGCAGGTGGCTTTTGCCCGCCAGCATCTACTCCACAGCCTCATCCTCTCTGAGGTTGCCTTGCTCCCAGGGCTTTAACTCAGGATTGAGTCCATTCAGGGTAAACACTTTTCCTCACCTAATCTCTTTGGTCTAGGGATGAAACCAGTTTTCCACTATTGCTTCTCCCACTTAATTCATCAAAACAATTTGGCTTTCTTATTTCCATCCATACTTCTGCAAAAAGCTCCTTAATTAAACTCTTTTCAGTTGAATGCTTTAAGAAGGCCATCTTTTTCCTGTCAAGATACCCACCAGGGGATAGGCGTGGTGGCTCCCACCTGTAATCGCAAGACTCTTGGGGACTGAGGCAGGTGGATCACTTCAGGTCAGGAGTTTGAGACCAGTCTGGCTGTCCTGGTGAAACCCCATCTCTACTAAAATACAAAATTTACCTGGGTGTGGTGGAGGGCGTCTGTGATCCCAGCTACTCAGGAGGCTGAGGCAGGAGAATCGCTTGAACCCAGGAGGCAGAGGTTGCAGTGAGCCAAGATTATACCACTGCACTCTAGCCTGGTCGAGGCAACAGAGACTCTGTCAAAAAAAAAAAAAAAAAGATACTCACTGGTATAACTTCATACTTATGGACTTATAGGAAGTATTTCATTGTGTCCTAAGTAACAACAAGTTTCTCTGTGTGTCTCCCTCTCCTATTGAACTTCCTAGAGGGCAGACAACATGCCTTAGTCATACTGATATTCCCCATAAACCCTACTGTTAACGTTTGCATGCAATTGGAACTGAGTAACCAACTTAGAAATGGAGGCAGGAGAGGTTAGAATTAGGGGAATAAAATGAGTATTATTTATCTAAGTGGGTGGGTGATGAAAGAGGAGTTTCCAAGACAGATGGAGTAGGTAAAGGAAGAGAGCTAGTTGATTTAGTCTGAATGTCAAGGGAGGAAAAAATTACAAGTAGCTGGTGTGAAAATTGCCTGTTGTTGAGTGTTATGGTTTGGCTGTGTTCCCACCCAGATCTCATCTTGAACTGTAGCTCCCATGATTCACATGCGTTGTGGGAAGGACCTGGTGGAGATAATTGAATCAAGGGGGTGGTTTCCCCATACTGTTCTCGTGGTAGTGAATAAGTCTTATGAGATCCCATGGTTTTATAAGGAGAAACCCCTTTTGCTTGGTTCTCATTCTCTCTCTTGCCTGCTGCCATGTAAGATGTGCCTTCCGCCTTCTGCCATGATTGTGAGGCCTCCCCAGCCATGTGGAACTGTGAGCCCATTAAATTGAGTAAAGGCGAGGAGATGGTGTTATCAGTGTGAATTATTAACTGTGGGTGAGGGGAGGATATAAACAGTGTCAGTGATTAGTGAGGGTGAGGAGATGGTGTTGTCACCGTCAGGTGTTGAGTGAGGGTGAGGAGATGGTGTTGTCACCGTCAGGTGTTGAGGGTGAGGAGACGGTGTTGTCACTGTCAGGGATTGAGGGAGGGTGAGGAGAAGGTGGTGTCACTGTCAGGGGTTGAGTGAGGGTCAGGAGAAGGTGGTGTCACCGTCAGGCATTGAGTGAGGGTGAGGAGATGGTGTCGTCACCGTCGGTTGCTGAGTGTGAGGAGATGGTGTTGTCACTGCCAGGTGTTGAGGGTGAGGAGATGGTGTTGTCACCGTCAGGTGTTGAGTGAGGGTGAGGAGATGGTGT
>PVKV010024189.1:13448-31994 GCA_004027835.1 Alouatta palliata | reverse complement strand
CTTACCCCAAGCCCATCTCTCTGATCCTCTTTCCGGAAGTACCAGGAGGGACTATCTCTGGAATTTCCTTATCTAAGAAAACGTCTCTGCAAAAGAAATGCAACTGTCTTAAGAGCCCCTGCCTAGGAATCTTACCAAACAATAAGAAAAGATTCACCACCAAAGAAGAGAAGAGACTAGAAGTTATCAACATGTCCAGATAAGACTTTTCATTTATAAGTCCCTGACTTATGACGGGGTTACATCCAAATAAACCCACTGTAAATTGATCATGTAAGTTGACTTTTTTTTTTTTTTTTTTTTCGAGACAGAGTCTTGCTCTGTCGCCCAGGCAGGAATGCAGCGGCACAATCTCAGCTCTCTGCAACCTCTGCCTCCTGGGTTCAAGTGATTCTCCTGCCTCAGTCTCCCAAGTAGCTGGGATTACAGGCGCGTGCCACCATGCCCAGCTAATTTTTTGTATTTTTGGTAGAGATGGGGTTGGCCAGGCTGGTCTCAAACTCCTGACCTCAGATGAGCCATCTTAGTCTTCCAAAGTGCTTGGATTACAGGCATGAGAGCATAAGCCACCATGCCCGGCCCGTAAATTAATTTTTGACTCATGATAGTTTCAACTTATGATGACATTTTCTGGACACAGGCCCATGGTAAGTCAAGGAGTATATCAAATGTGTATTGTTTTCCTAATATCATAAAGTGTAAAAATCAAAAGTCAAACCATTATAAGTTAGGGACATCTATATTCTTCTAAGGACAGCAGACAGATTACTTGAGAGACAATATGTATAAAGCAACCTTTGTTAGGCTGGGCATGGCAACTCACACTTGTAATCCCAACACTTTGGGAGGCCGAGGCGGGTGGACTGCTTGAGCTCAGGAGTTCGAGACCAGCCTGGGCAACATGGCAAAATCCCATCTCTACTAAAAATACAAAATTAGCTGGGTGTGGTGGTGCATACCTATCGTCCCAGCTACTCAGGAAGCTAAGGTGGGAGGATCACCTGATCCTGGGGAGGCTGAGGCTGTGGTGAGCCATGATCATGCCATTGCACTCCAGGCTGGGTGACAGAGTGAGACCTTGCCTCAAAAAGAAAAAAAAAAAAGACAACCTGGCCAGGTGCCAGGCTCTCCCCTGTAATTCCAGCACTTTGAGAGGCCGAGGTGGTGGATCACCTGAGATCAGGAGTTCGAGACCAGCCTGGCCAACATGGCAAAACCCTGTCTCTACTAAAAATACCAAAATTAGCCAGGTGTGATGGCTGGTGCCTGTAATCCCAGCTCCTCGGGAGGCTGAAGCTGCAGTGAGCCAAGATCTCGCCACTGCCCTCCAGCCTGGGCAACAGAGCAAGACTCTGTCTTAAAAAAAAAAAAAAAAAAGGGACAATCTTTGTTTACAGTGAAGTTCTGCCCCTCATCTTCCTGCCACCTCCCCAAGAGTTCAAAAGAACCTTGTCCCAGGCCATTGTTCTTTAGGTTCATTCTTTTTTCTCTTTTTCATTTTTTATGTTTAGAAGACAGATTCTAGCTACATTGTCTAGGCTGGTCTCAAACTCCTGGCCTCAAGCAATCCTCCTCCCGCAAACTCCCAACTGCTGGAATTACAGGCTTGAGTGACTGTACCCAGCATTTGGGCTCATTCTTTTACTGAATGATTATTATTATCCTGAAAATAATTTACTCTGACAACCTTCATCTCCCCTTCCCTTTTAAAGAAGCATCTGGACTTTAATGGATTATCATTACTCTGCAATTTCCCTGTGCTTGTTATGTACATGAAATAAATTTTATATGCTTTTTTACCCTATTAATCTGCCTTTTGTCAGTTAATCTTTAGTGAACCTTTAGAGGGCAAAAAGAACACTTTCCCTCTTCAACCCTATAGCCTCTCAAACTTATAAATAATTGCCAAGAGAAACTAAAGAAAAAAAAGAGCACTCTTCCATGTTCATGAACCAAGACTCGATATTAAGATGTCAATTATTCCCAAATTGATCTACAGATTCAATATAAACTCAAATTCCAAGCAAGCTTTTTGTAAAAGCTGGTAATTTGACTCTAAAATTTACATGAAAATAGAAAGTATGTAGAATATTCAAAACAATTTTGGAAAAAACACCAAAGTTGGAAGATGCACTGATTTCAACATTTACTATGCAGTTACAAGGAAAGACAAACAGATCGATGTAATGGAATAGACAGTAAAGAAACAGAGCCACACTACAATTAAAAATAAGAGAATTAATTCTCCTTGTTGAAAATAATAAAAGATGCCCCCCCACCCCGCCCATCTCCCAATCTTGGCTTTCAAATTTTCTTTCACTGTCCTTTTCAAACATACGAAAATCTTTCTAAAGGCTAAAAATAGTAACACAAATGAGGACTGTTTCAAGGACCTGGGAGCCACCTTTTTGAAGTGCAAACATCAAAGGAGACAGCGTCCCTATCTCCCAGTTCCCAGTAGGAAGGTAAGACTCTAACTTTCTTTTTTTTTTTTTTTTTTTTTGAGACAGAGTCTCACTCTGTCACCAGGCGCTAGGCTGAAGTGCAGTGGCGCGACCTCGGCTCACCGCAACCTCCGCCGCCCGGGTTCAAGCAATTCTCCTGCCTCAGCCTCCCAAGTAGCTGGGACTACAGGCGCACGCCACCACGCCCAGCTATTTTTTTTTGTATTTTTAGTAGAGACGGGGTTTCACCATGTTGACCAAGATGGTCTCGATCTCTTGACCTCGTGATCCGCCCGCCTCGGCCTCCCAAAGTGCTGGGATTACAGGCATGAGCCACCGTGCCCGGCCTGACTCTAACTTTCAAGAGCACCTTACTCCAATTTATGGAACTACTTTGTATCATAACGATATGACTAAAACAGCTTGTTTCTCCTCCAGATAAGCCAATACAGATGGTCTCCCCAATTACCATAATAAAACAGGACAAACCATGTGTGACAAATGGTGCTGTCAAGTCCTCTTACTTGAGGACTAACAATTGTTTATCTTAAAAGTATGTATTGTACCAAAATTAGCCAGTATGGTGGCAGGCGCTTGTAATCCCAGCTACTAAGGAGGCTGAGGCAGGAGAATCACTTGAACCCGGGGGGTGGGGGGGCAGAGGTTGCAGTGAGCCAAGATCAAGCCACTGGCACTCCAGCCTGGGTGACAGAGTAAGAATCCATTTCCACCAAAAGCACTGGCAACAAAAACCAAAATAGACAAATGGGACCTAATCAAACTCCACAGCTTCTGCACGGCAAAAGAAACAGTCATTAGAGTGAATCGGCAACCAACAGAATGGGAAAAAATTTTTGCAGTCTACCCATCTGACAAAGGGCTGATATCCAGAATTTACAAAGAACTAAAACAGATTTACAAGAAAAAAACAACAAGCCCATTCAAAAGAGAGCGAAGGATATGAACAGACACTTCACAAAAGAAGACATACATGAAGCCAACAAACATGAAAAAATGCTCATCATCACTGGTCATTAGAGAAATGCAAATCAAAACTACATTGAGATACCATCTCATGCCAGTTCGAATGGCGATCATTAAAAAATCTGGAGACAACAGATGCTGGAGAGGATGTGGAGAAATAGGAACACTTTTACACTGTTGGTAGGAGTGTAAATTAGTTCAACCACTGTGGAAGACAGTGTGGCGATTCCTCAAGGACCTAGAAATAGAAATTCCATTTGACCCAGCAATCCCATTACTGGGTATATATCCGAAGGATTATAAATCGTTCTACTATAGGGACACATGCACATGTATGTTCATTGCAGCACAGTTTACAATAGCAAAGACTTGCAACCAACCCAAATGCCCATCGATGATAGACTGGACAGGGAAAATGTGGCACATATACACCATGGAATATTATGCAGCCATCAAAAACGATGAGTTTGTGTCCTTTGTAGGAACATGGATGAACCTGGAAACCATTATTCTCAGCAAACTGACACAAGAACAGAAAATCAAACACCGCATATTCTCACTCACAGGTGGGTGTTGAACAATGAGAACACATGGACACAGGGAGGGGAGCATCACACACTGGGGTCTGTCAGGGGGGGAAAAGGGGAGGGACAGTGTGGGGGTGGGGAGTTGGGGAGAGATAGCATGGGGAGAAATGCCATTTATAGGTGATGGGGAGGAAGGCAGCAAATCACACTGCCATGTGTGTACCTATGCAACAATCCTGCATGTTCTTCACATGTACCCCAAAACCTAAAATGCAATAAAAAATATATACATATATATATAAAAGAAAAAAAAAATTGGCTGGGCACGGTGGCTCACACCTGTAATTCCAGCACTTTGGGAGGCCGAGGCAGGTGGATCACCTGAGGTCAGGAGTTCAAGACCAGCCTAGCCAACAGGGCAAACTCCATCTCTACTAAACATACAAAAAAATTTAGCTCGGTGTGGTGGCACACACCTACAGTCTCAGCTACTTGGGAGCCTGAGGCATGAGAATCCCTTGAATCCCGGCGCCTGAGGTTGCAGTGAGCCAAGATTGTGCCACTGCACTCCAGCCTGGGCAACAGAGAAAGACTCAATAAAAAAAAAGAAAGAAAGAAAAAGATTCACTCTATACAATTGTTATTGATCTGTTGTAAACGGATTGTTAATCAGCAACTGTTAGAAATATGTTGTCTTTGGTCAGGCGCAGTGGCTCACGCCTGTAATCCAAGCACTTTGGAGGCCAAGGCGGGCGGATCACCTGAGGTCGGGAGTTCAAGACCAGCCTGACCAACATGGTGAAACCCCATCTTTTAAAAAAAAAAAAAGCAAAACAAACAAACAAACAAAAAAAGAATCCATTTCCTTTTTTTTTTTTTTTTTTGAAATGGAGTTTCGCTCTTGTTGCCCAGGCTAGAGTGCAATGGCTCAACCTCGGCTCACTGCAACCTCCACATCCCAGGTTCAAGTGATTCTCTTGCCTCAGCCTCCCGAGTAGCTGGGATTACAGGCACGTGCCACCACATCCAGCTAATTTTGTATTTTTAGTAGAGACAGGGTTTCTCCATGTTAGTTAGGCTGGTCTAACTCCAGACCTCGGGTGATCCACCCACCTTGGCCTTCCAAAGTGCTGGGATTACAGGCGTGAGCCACCATGTCTGGCCAAGACTCCATTTCAAAAAAAAAAAAAGCAGTATGTATTGTAAAGGGCTACATTACATCAGCTTTGCTACATAAGGGGGTGACATTCCATCAGTTTTTACAATATCTCAGCGGATGTGTGATATGCATCACATCTGATTTAATGCTTATTCAGTCATAAAACTGTTGTCTTTACTACCTTAGTGAGAAGTTTTCTGGGGTGAGAGAAGATTTTCAGTTTTTAAGGAGTATTTCTCCAACAGTGGTCATTTTATGTTCTCTAAAACTGCCAAGGTCACTGGGGAAAGGATACTCTTTTCAACAAACAGTGCTGGAACACGTGTACATCTATCTATAACCAAGAAAATAAGCCTTTTTTTTTGAGACAGGATCTTGCTCTGTTGCCCAGGCTGGAATGCAGTGGTGCAATTTCAGCTCACTGCAACCTCCACCTCCTAGTCACAAGCAATCCTCCCACCTCAGCCTCCCAAGTAGCTGGGACCACAGGCATGAACCACCATTCCCGGGTTTTTTTCTTTTTTTTTTTTTTTAGTTTGTATTTTTTGTAGAGATGGGGGTTTCACTATGTTGCCCAGGCTAGTCTCAAAGTCATTAGGTCAAGCAATCCACCCTACCTTGGCCTCCCAAAGTGCTGAAATTACAGGTTATGAGCCATTGCACCTGGCCAAGAAAATGAACCCTGACCCTTACTTGGTACCAGACTGAAAAATTAACTCAAAAGAGATCATAGGTCTAAATGTAAAGGTTAAAACTATTAACCTCCTAGAAGAAGGTGATCGTGGGTTAGGCAAAGATTTCTTAGGCCACAAAATACATGAACCACAACAAAAACTGACAAGCTCGATTTTGTCAACATGCTACCTTTTGTGCTTCAAAAGATGCTGTTACAAAAATGCAAGAGCAAGCCACAAACCAGAAAAAAATACTGGTGAAACATGTATCTGATAAAATAACTTATAAAGAGAACAAATAAAGAACACCTACAATTCAGTACTCTGGAGGCTGATATGAGAGGACTGTCTGAGCCCAGGAGTTTGAGATCAGCCTAGGCAACAGAGCGAGGCTCTGCCTCAAAAAAAAGAAAAAAAGGGGGCCAAACACAATGGCTCATGCCTGTTAACACAGCACTTTGGGAGGTTGAGGTGGGAGGACCACTTGATGCCAGGAGTTTGATATCTGCATGAGCAACATGAAAAGACCACATCTCTCCAAAAAAAATTAGCTGGGCATGGTGGCACACGTCTGTGGTCTCAGCTACTTTGGAGGCTGAGGCAGAAGGACTGCTTGAGCCCAGGAATTCAAGAAAGAAAAAATGATTCTTACAACTCAGTAAGAAGACAGCATGCATTTTAAAATGCGCAAAATATTTGAATAGATGCTTCACCAAAAAAGAAAGACAAAAAACAAGTAAGGGCATGAAAAATGGTCAACATTAATAGTCATTAGGGAAATGCAAATTAAAACTACAGTGAGATACTACTATACACTTATTAGAACAGCTTAAAGACTGATAAAACCTAGTGTTGGTGAGGATACCGCATAAATGAAATGCTTGTATGTTGCTGGCAGAAATGTAAAATAGTAAAGCAACTTTGGAAAACAGCTTGGCAGTTTCTTATAAAGTTAAGCAAACATATGGCCAAAAATCCCACTCAAAGCCCTTTACCTAAGAGAAAAGAAAACATTTCAACATAAGGACTTGTACTTGAATACTCAGAACAGCTTTATTAATAATAGACAAAAAATAGAAACACTCATAAGTGGGAATTGAACAATGAGAACACATGGACATGGGGGGGAACATCACACACTGGGGCCTGTTGAGGGGTGGGAACTAGGGGAGGGATAGCATTAGGAGAAATACTTAATGTAGATGAAGGGGTGATGGATGCAGATGGATGCACCACCATGACACATGTATACCTATGTAACAAACCTGCATGTTCTGCACATGTGACCTAGAACTTAAAAGTATAGTAAAAATATATATATAAATCTTTAAAAAAATAGAAACAACCCAGTATCTATCAACTAGTGAATATATAAAGAAATTTGATACAGTCTTTTTTTTTTTTTGAGACGGAGTTTCGCTCTTGTTACCCAGGCTGGAGTGCAATGGCGCGATCTCGGCTCACCGCAACCTCCGCCTCCTGGGTTCCAGCAATCCTCCTGCCTCAGCCTCCCGAGTAGCTGGGACTACAGGCACATGCCACCATGCCCAGCTAATTTTTGTATTTTTAGTAGAGACGGGGTTTCACCATGTTGACCAGGATGGTCTCGATCTCTTGACCTCGTGATCCACCCGCCTCAGCCTCCCAAAGTGCTGGGATTACAGGCGTGAGCCACCGCGCCCGGCCTTGATACAGTCTTATAATGTAATACTACTCAGCAATAAAGCAGAATAAAATACAGATATATAAGAACATGAATGAATGGATGAATCACAAAAGCATTATCCTAAACAGGAAAGAGAGACAACAGACACTGTATGATTCTATTTACATGAAATTCTAGAAAAGGCAAAACTATATATAGAGAAAACAGGTCAGTGGTTGCCAGTGGTTCAGGGTGGAGGAGGTGACTGACTCCAAAGAGTCATAAAGGAACTTTTTGGGGTGATGGAAGTACTTTATACCATGACTGTAGTAGTGCTTACACGACTGTATACATCTGTCAAAACTCATCATTTGAATTTCATTATATATAAAGCATACCTTCATAAAGCTGAGTTAAAAATCAAATTTATAATCTCTGCTCTCAAGGCCGCTGCCCTAAACTGCTTCACCTCCTATATTCACCAATTCCATCATCCCAGACATCTGCCATTATTCCACTTCTCCCAAAGCTTCTACCTCTAAGCAGTTAACAAATCTCATCAATCCTACCTCAGAAAGCCTTTCCTTTCTGTTCCTTTGCTACTTGAATAAGGCTCTCACTTCATCTCACTGGCACTCTAATAGTCACGCTGACACCAGTTTATCTGTTCTTTGGCCCATCTTAATGTAAGCAGCCAGAGATCTTCTCCCTCTAATAAACACAAAGTTACTCCTAACAGACCAATCATCCTGCAGATTAAAAAAATCTAAATTTTGCCCAGGCACAGTGGCTCACACCTGTAATCCCAGCACTTTGGGAGGTAAGAGCAGGCAGATGGCTTGAGCCCAAAAGATGGAGACCAGTTTGTGCAACATGGTGAAACCTTGTCTCTACAAAAAATACAAAAATTAGCCAGGTGTGGTGGTGCATACCTGTAGTCCCAGCCAGTTGGGAGGCTGTGGTGTGAGGATCATCCGAGCCTGGGAGGTGGAGGCTGCAGTGAGCCGAGATTGAGCCACAGCACGCCACACTGGGCAACGGAGTGAGATCCAAACTCAAAAATAAAAAAAAATTAAAAAAAATCTAAATTCTAAACAAAAGTGAAAAAGTGCCAGGTGTAGTGGCACATGCCTGGAATATCAGCACTTTGGGAGGCCAAGGCGGGCGTATCACTTGAGGTCAGGAGTTCGAGACCAGCCTGGCCAATATGGTGAAACCCTGTCTCTACTAAAAATACAAAAGTTAGCCAGGTGTGATAGTGCACTTGAGGTCCAGCTTCTCGGGAGGCTGAGGTGGGAGAATCACTTTAACCTGGGAGGTGGAGGCTGCAGTGAGCCGAGATCATGCCACTGTACTCCAGCCTGGGAGACAGAGCAAGACTCTGTCTCAAAAAATACAAAAGTAAAAACGTATCTACCTGGAGCACTAAAGAGTAAACAACAAACAGACAAATAATAAACTGGAGAGGATCTGACCATTAGAAAATGTTAATCATTTCTATTTCTTCATTTGTTATTTGTTTTTTTGTTTTCTTGTTTTGAGTGGGGTCTTGCTCTGTCGCCCAGGCTGGAGTACAGTGGCACAATCACGGCTTACTGAAGCTTCAGACTCCTGGATTCAAGTAATTCTCCCACCTCAGCCTTCTGGTAGCTGAAAGTACAAGTGTGCGCCATGACACCCACCTAATTTTTTTCTTTTTCCTTTTGTAGAGACAAGGTCTCCCTATGTTGCCTAGGCTGGTTTCAAATTCCTGGCTCAAGGGATCCTCCTGCCTCAGCCTCCCAAAGTGCTGGGATTATAGCAGAGAAACAGAACTGAAATGACAGAACTGAAAAATACAGTATTGAAAATACGAAATTCACTGCATGGGCTTAACAGCGGAATGGAAATGATATAGAACAGCAAGTGAACTTAAAGACACATCAATAGAAATTATCCAATATGGCCGGGGGCAGTGGCTCACACCTATAATCCTAGCACTTTGGGAGGCTGAGGTGGGCGGATCACTTGAGGTCAGGAGTTCAAAACCAGCCTGGCCAACATGGTGAAACGCTGTCTCTACTAAAAATACAAAAATTAGCTGGGCATGCTGACATATACCTGTAATCCCTGCTACTTGGGAGGCTGAGGCAGGAGAATTGCTTGAACCTGGGAGGCAGACTTGCAGTGAGCCAAGATAGTGCTATTGTACTCCAGCTTGGGCAAAGAAGCGAGACTCTGTCTCAAAAAAAAAAAAAAAAAGAAAGTACTTAATATGAGAAGTAGAGTAAAAAAAAAAAAAAATAGTAAGAAATGAAGAGAGCCTCAGTGAGCTGTCGGACAATATCAAAAGGTCTAACTCATGTGAGAGTGGAGTCCCAGAAGGAAAAGAAGGAATAGGGCAGAAAAAATATCTGAAAATTATGTCAGAAAATTTCACTAATTTGGCCAGGTGTGGTGGCTCACACCTGTAATCCCAGCACTTCGGGAGGCCAACATGGGCAAATCACTTGAGCCCAGGAATTCAAGACCAGCCTAGGCAACGTGTCGAACCCTCATATCTGCAAAAAATACAAAAATTAGCCGGACATGGTGGCGCACGCCTGTGGTCCTAGCTACTTGGGAGGCTGAAGTGGGAAGATCGTTTAAGCCTGGAAGGCTGAGGTTGCAGTGAGCCAAGACTGCGCCACTGCACTCCAGCCTGGGTGACAGAGTGAGACCTTATTTCAAATTTTTAAAAAACTAAATAAAATTTCACAAGTTTGGTGAAAGATGTACAGCTCAAGAAACTCAGAAAACTCCAAACAGGAAAAACACAAAGAAAATAGCAAGTGAGCAAATCAAAGTCAAACTGTTGAAAACTGAAGGTAAGTAGAAAATCTTGAAATAAACTACAGAAAAAAATGACACAATACACAGAGGGAACAAGAATATGAATTGTCACTGACTTCTCATCAAAAACAACAGGAGCCATAATTATATTACCACACCTTTAACTGGGCAAATGAACTGTGGAATATTAATACAATGGAAAAAGGAATAAACTATGGATAACTACCACCTCATGGATGAATCTCAAAAATATACTGAGTAAAAAAAGCCAGAAATCTTTAGGAAAGTTAGAAGCCAGAATCTTTAGAAAAGATAAGTGTAATCTACAGTGGCAGACACATCTCAGTGTTTACTTAGGAATGGCACGATGAGAGAACAGTGACTGAAAATGAATACAGGGAGCATTGTAGAGCAATAGGTATGTGTCCTTGATGGGGTTAGTGTTTACATTCATGATTAACGTGTCAAAACTCGTCAAAATATAGACTTATGTTTTTGTATACAAATTATATCTCAAAGAAGTTGATTTTTTTGGCCGGGTGCAGTGGCTCACGCCTGTAATCCCAGCACTTTGGGAGGCCAAGGCGGGTGGATCACGAGGTCAAGAGATCAAGACCATCCTGGCCAACATGGTGAAACCCCGTCTCTACTAAAAATACAAAAATTAGCTGGGCATGGTGGCCCACGCCTGTAGTCCCAACTACTCGGGAGGCTGAGGCAGGAGAATTGCTTGAACCCAGAAGGCGAAGATTGCAGTGAGCTGAGATCCTGCCACTGCACTCCAGCCTGGCACCTGGTGACAGAACGAGACTCCCTCAAAAAAAAACAAGTTGGTTTTTAAAAAAATACTAAGAGATGGTCTGGCATGGTGGCTCATGCCTGTAATCCCAGCACTTTGGGAGGCCAAGGCGGGTGGATCACCTGAGGTCAGGAGTTCAAGACCAGCCTGGCCAACATGGTGAAACCCCATCTCTACTAAAAATACCAACAATTAGTCAAGCACAGTGGCAGGTGCCTGGAATCCCAGCTACTGAGGAGGCTAAGACAGGAGAATCTCTTGAACCTAGGAGGCAGAGGTTGCACTGAGCCAAGATCATGCCATTGCACTCCACCCTGGGAAATAAGAGTGAAACTCCGTCTCAAAAAAAAAAAAAACCAACTAAGAGATAATTCTAAGTTTCTACAATTACAACTCTAAAAAATTCTACATTATCCAAGAAAATTATAAATCTTTGTGAATTAGCTGGCATGTAGTCTTTTTTTACGATGTACATTGCCAGTAAATTAGAGAAGCAGATGGGGAAAGAAGATGATGACCAAACTAAAATGGAATTCTAAAGAACATTCAATTAATTTTCTTTTCTTCTTTTTTTTTTCTTTTTGAGATGGAGTTTCGCTCTTGTCCCCCCAGGCTGGAGTGCAATGACGAAATCTCAGCTCTCTGCAACCTCTGCCTCCCGGGTTCAAGCGATTCTCCTGCCTCAGCCTCCCAAGTAGCTGGAATTACTGGCACCCACCACCACGCCTGGCTAATTTTTGTATTTTTAGTAGAGACAGGTTTTGGCCTTGTTGGCCAGGCTGATCACAAACTCCTGAACTCAGGTGATCCATCTGCCTCAGCCTCTCAAAGTGCTGGGATTACAGGTATGAGCCACCATGCCTGGCTTAATTAATTTTCAATTTACGTAGTAAACATATACACTTAAATCCAATCAAATCAATAATTACATCAAATGTAAATGGACTAAAGGCTCTAATTAAAAGGCAGTTTATCAGACTAGATTAAGAGGACCCAATTTTGTTTTTTTTTAAACAGAGTCTCCTTCTGTCGCCCAAGCTGGAGTGCAGTAGTGCAATACTGGCTCACTGCAACCTTCGCCTCCTGAGTTTAAGTGTTTCTCCTGCCTCAGCCTCCCCAAGTAGTTGGGACTACAGGCGTGTGTCACCACACCTAGCTAGTTTTTTTAAAATTTATTTTTAGTAGAGACAAGGTTTCACCATGTTGGCGAGACTGGTCTTAAACTCTTGACCTCAGATGATTCACCCACCTTGGACTCCCAAAGAGCTGGGATTACAGGCGTAAGCCACTGAAGAGGACCCAATTATAGGCTGTCTACAAAACATATAGAAACATAGGCTGAAGGAGAAACGATTGAAAAACATATACCATGTAAAAAGCAAGTATAAGACAACTTCAGTGTCTACAGCAATATCACGTAAACTGTAATATAAAGAGTGTGACTAAGATAAAGAAGGACATTTCATAATGACAAAATAGCCAATTTATCAGTAATATATAATGTTTAATGTTGGGGCTCAAGACACTCCACCCCAAAATACAACTTAAAACAATTTTTTTAATTTTTAATTTTTGTGGGTACATAATAGGTGTATTCAAAATACAACTTTAGGAGACCAGAATATGACATTCCAAAATATACCCCTTTGACATATTAATTATTTCAAGATGAATACTTTGAGAAACTGTGGACACAGGAGTAGCTCTGAAAATTTTCCCTTCTATAAAGAAAATCTGCCATCTCAAGGCCGGGTGAGGTGGCTCATGCCTGTAATCCCAGTACTTTGGGAGGCTGAAGTGGGTGGATCACCTGAGGTCAGGAGTTCAAGACCAGCCTGACCAACAAGGTGAAAACGAGTCTCTACTAAAAAAATACAAAAATTAGCCAGGTGTACTGGCAGGCACCTGTAATCCCAGCTACTTGGGAGGCTGAGACAGGAGAAGTGCTTGAACCAGGGAGGCAGAGGTTACAGTGAGCCGAGATTGTGCCACTGCACTCCAGCCTGGACAACGGAGCAGGACTTCATCTCAAAGAAAAAAAAAAAGAAAATCTGCCATCTCTAAAAGAATTTTCATCAGCAAAAGTAAGTCTCCCAAGAAGAGAGCCGCTCTAAGACCACTTCTCAGCTGAAAAACATTTTAAAAATTGTACTCTCATGCCTTTAAAAGACAGCTCTATTCTAAAGACAGCCCTCCTAAACTGAAGGAGACTGCTGTGTGTCCTGCCATACTACCTTGTTAGAACTGAGCACAAGAGGAGCCAAAAAACCAGAGGGGAGTAGAAAAAGCAGAGGCCAGGACAACCACAGATATTTTTACCTACATAACAAGGCAATTTTTATTCGCTATATGTTTCTTCCCCTCACTCGCCCCTAATTTGTTTCTACCACTAGAAGTCCCAAGCCTCTCTCTGTCTGTAGCTCAAGCTACTACATAAGTGTCAATCATCTGGCCCTTTATATTTTTGTGGGACTTCTATGCATACATGCATGGACATATAATTAAAATGTTCTTTTCACCTGTTAACCTGTCTCATGTCACCTGCTAATCTGTCTCATGTCACCTGTTAATCTGTCTCATGGAGATGGAGTGAAACTCCATCTCCAGCCAAAGAAATTACTTAGAAGGGTGAAAAGAAACCATTTATCCCTCCCCTACAATAATAATCATAAATGTATGTGTATCTAACAATACAATATCAAAATGTAAGAAACAAAAATTGACTGAATTAAAAGGAAAAAAAAAAAGTGGCTGGGCGTAGTGGCTCACGACTGTAATCCAAGCACTTTGGAAGGCTGAGGCAAGCACATTGCTTGCACCCACGAGTTCGAGACCAGCCTGGGCCATGTGGTGAAACTCCATCTCTACAAAAAATACAAAAATTAGCCAGAGGTGGTAGTGCACAACTGTAGTCCTAGCTTCTCAGGAGGCTGAGGTGGGAGAATTGTGTGAACCCAGGTTGAGGCTGCAGAGAGCCATGATTGTGCCACTATACTCCAGCCTGGGTGGCAGAGCAACACCCTGTCTTGAAAACAAAAAAGAAAAGAGCTACAGTCATAGAGATTTTAACATCCCTCTGGCCTAAGTAACTGATATAACTAAATTTTAAAAATTAAAAAAACACACAACAATGTTCCTCAATAAACACAGACAAAGGGCCAGGCATGGTGGCTCATGCTTATAATCTCAGCACTTAGGGAGGCCAAGGCAGGAAGATCACTTGCAGCCAGGACTTCAAGATCAACCTAGACAATACAGTAAGACTCTGTATCCACAAAAATTTTTTTTACATTAGCCAGGCATGGTGGCACATGCCGACAGTCGCGGTTACTTAGGAGGCTGAGGTAAGAGGATCACTTGAGGCCACGAGTCTGAGGCTCCAGTGAGCTAGGATCATTATCACTACATTCCAGCCTGGGCAACAGAGCAAGACTCTACTCAAAAAACAAACAAAACAAACACAAAGTCCTTAACTACACATGAGCAAATTGAATTTGGCAATATATAAAAACAATATGTGTTGTCCATGTTTGGTTTATCTCACAAATGAAAGGTTGGTTTAACATTTGAAAATAAATCAATGGGCCAGGTGCAGTGGCTCATACCTGTAATCCCAGCACTTTCTTTGGGAGGCTGAGGCAGGCGGATAGCTTGAGGTCAGGAGCTCGAGAAAATCCTGTCCAACATGGCAAAACCCTGTCTCTACTAAAAATACAAAAATTGGCCGGACATGGTGGCGAGCACCAGTAATCCCAGCTACTGGGGAGGCTGAGGCAGGAGAACTGCTTGAACCCGGGAAGCAGAGGTTGCAGTGAGCCGAGATTGTACCACTGCACTCCAGCCTGGGCGACAGAGGGAAACTGTTCACACACACACAAAACGTGATTAAATAAATCAATGTAATACGCTGTATTAACAGAATAAAGGAGAAAAACCATTTGATACATATATATTTTGTTTAGATGGAGTTTTACTGTCACCCAGGCTAGAGTGCAATGGCGTGATCTCAGCTCACTGCAACCTCCGCCTGCCAGGTTCAAGCGATTCGCCTGCCTCAGCCTCCCAACTAGCTGGGTTTACAGGTACTCGCCACCATGTCTAGCTAATTTTTGTATTTTTGGTAGAGACAGGATTTCACCATGCTGGCCAGACTGGTGTTGAACTCCTGACCTCAGGTGATCCACCTGCCTTGGCCTACCAAAGTGCTGGGATTACAGGCGTCACCCAGCCAATAATTTTTAAAGATGCAGAAAAAGCATTTGACAAAATGAAGTACCCATTCATTTTAATAACTCTCAGAGAATTAGAAATTGAAAGTAATTTCTATTTGATAAAATGCATATGAAAGGCCAGGCACGGTGGCTCACAACTGTAATCCCAGCACTTTGGGAGGTCGAGGCAGGCGGATCATGAGGTCAGGATTTTCAGACCAGCCTGACCAACATGGTGAAACCCTATCTCTACTAAAAATACAGAAGTTAGCTGGGTGTGGTGGCACATGCCTGTAATCCCAGCTACTCAGGAGGCTGAGACAGGAGAATCGCTTGAACCTAGAAGGCAGAGGTTGCAGTGTGACGAGATCACGCCATTGCACTCCAGCCTGGGCGACAGAGCAAGACTCTGTCTCAACAAAAAAAAGAAAAAAAGGCATACACAAAAAACCTATAGCCAACATCAAACTTATTGTTAAAATATTAAAAACTTATCCTCCAAGAGCAGGAACAAGGCAAAGATATTCACTTTAACACTTCTATTCAATAGTGTACTGGAGGTACTAGCCAGTGCAATAATATTTATAAGAAATAAAAGGCTTAAGGGTTTGAAAGGAAGAAATAAAATTGTGTATACTCAGAGATACCATGATTGTTCATGTAGAAAATCTTAAGGAATCTACAAAACAACTAATACACTGATACAGAAATTTAACAAAACAGCAGGTATAAGGTCAAAAACAAAAATAATTGTATTTAGCAGTAATTGAAACTTCTAAAAAATTCTTAATTTCATTTACAATAGCATCAAAGAACATAAAATATTTAGGAATAAGTTTAAAAAAACATGTGCAAAAATCTGTGCACTGAAAACAATAAAATGTTGCTGAGATAAAGACCTAAAGAAAGATGTGTCATATTTATTAATTAGAAGACTCAATATTGTTGTCAATTTTTCCCAAGTTGATGTATGTTCCTACCAGTTTTATCTTTTTTTGTGAAAACTGGTAAACTGATTCTAAATACACATGAGGCCAGGCGCGGTGGCTCACGCCTATAATCCCAGTATTTTGGGAGGTCGAGGTGGGCCGACTGCTTGAGTCTAGGAGTTCGAGACCAGCCTGGACAATATGGCGAAACCTTGTCTCTATAAAACATACAAAAAATTAGCCAGGTGTGGTAGTGAGCATCTGTAATCCCAGCTACTGTGGAGGCTGAGATGAGAGAATTGCTTGAGCCCAGGAGGTCAAGGCTGCAGTGAGCCGTGATCATGCCACTGCACTCCAGCCTTGAGACCCTGTCTCAGAAAAATAAAAAATACATGAAAATGCTGAGAACCTAGAATATGCAAAGGACCTAGAATGTCTTGAAAAAAGTAGAAGACCTTGCATTATCTGATTTCATTACTTATGATAAAGACATAGTAATCACGACGTGAATTTATTTATATAAATTATTTTACAAAAAAAATTTAATAAATAGAGACAAGGTCTCACTGTGTTTCCCAGGTTGGTCTCAAACTCCTGGTTTCAAGTGATCCTCCCATCTTGGCCTCCCAGAATGCTGGGATTTACAGGCATGAGCTACCATGCCCAGCAGACAGTATAATTTAGTATATAGACAAATATATCAACACAATAAAATGGTATTCAGAAATAGACCTACTATTCATACAAGTAACTCATACTGTCATTTGGTTTTTGGCAAAAGTGTCAAGCACTCAAATAGGGAAAGGAAAGTCTTTTCAATAAATGGTACTGGAACAACTAGATAGCCACACAGACAAAAATGAACCTCAACCTTTACTTTTCACCATACATAAAAATTAATCTGAAGGGTGTAGTGGTACATGCCTGTAGTCTCAGCTACTTGGGAGGCTGAGATGGGAGAAGTGCTTGAGGCCAGGAGTTTGAGGCCACTATGACTGCACCTATGAATAGCCACTGCACTCCAACCTGGGAGCAAGACCCCAATCAGAGCAAGACCCCGTCTGTACAAAAAACAAACATACATTCCAATGTTGTGCCTCCCATGGGAAGAAAAAAAAAATCAAAGAATTTGAGATGAATCAGAGACATGAATATAAAAGGCAAAATGATAAAGCTTCCATAACAAAATATACGAAAAAATCTTTGCTATTTCAGGGTGGGCAAAGGTAACTTAGAGAGGACACAGGAAGCAATGACTATAAAGGAAAAGTTTAATGAATTAGACATTATTTCATCAAAAATGCAATTAAAAAGTGAATAGTCATGCAAGAGGGTAGGAGAAAATTTTTACATAACATATAACTGACAAATTCAAAATATAAAAAGAATTTCTACTACACAGTAATAAAAAGTCAAAAATTCAACCCCCCGAAAAAAGGGATAAAAAATTTAGACACTTCAGCTGGGCGCGGTGGCTCACGCCTATAATCCCAGCACTTTGGGAGGCTGAGGCAGGTGGATCATGAGGTCAAGAGATCGAGACCATCCTGGTCAACATGGTGAAACCCTGTCTCTATTAAAAATACAAAAACTAACTGGGCACAGTGGCACACGCCTGTAGTCCCAGCTACTTGGGAGGCTGAGGCAGGAGAATTGCTTGAACCCAGAAGGCGAAGGTTGCGGTGAGCCAAGATTGTGCCATTGCACTCCAGCCTGAGTAACAAGAGCAAAACTCCATCTCAAAAAAAAAAAATTTAGACACTTCCCAAAATAAAATACACAAATGGCCAATAAGCAAATAGAAAAAGAGACACCATCATTTGTTATTAGGGATATTAAAACCACAATGATTCAAACCATCTGAAATCTCTAGAAAATAAAAAACACACACATGCTCGCTTCAGCAGCACATATACTAAAAATTGGAACGATACAGAGAAGATTAGCATGGCCTCTGTGCAAGGATGACTCGAAAATTTGTGAAGTGTTCCGTATTTAAAAAAAAAAAAAAAAAAAAAAAAGAGAGAGAGAGAAAAAAACACGCACACACACGCAATGAAATACCACCATGCAAGCCCTCGAAAGCAAGGATGTGAAGCAATCAGAACTCTCATATATGGCTGACAGAGTGTAAAATGGTATACCCAATTTGGAAGCAAATCTGACAGTTTCTTTCTTTCTTTTTTTTTTTTTTTTTGAGACAGAGTCTCACTCCGTCACCAGGCACCAGGCTGGAGTGCAGTAGCACAATCTCGGCTCACTGCAACCTCCGCCTCCCGGGTTCAAGCAATTCTCCTACCTCAGCCTCCTGAGTAGCTGGGACTACAGGCGTGAGCCACCACATCTAGCTAATTTTTGTAGTT
>PVKV010024189.1:0-13348 GCA_004027835.1 Alouatta palliata | reverse complement strand
TTCACCATGTTGGCCAGGATGGTCTTGATCTCTTGACCTTGTGATCTGCCCACCTCGGCTTCCCAAAGTGCTGGGATTACAGGCTTGAGCCACCGCGCCCGGCAGTTTCTTGTAAAACTACTCATAAGAGTCAAAATCTGGAAACTACTACATGGTCATCAACAGGAGAATGAATAAACAAACTCCAATACATCGGTTAAGAGGAATACTATTCAACAATAAAGCCGGGTGTGGTGGCTCAGGCCAGCACTTTGGGAGGCCGAGGTGGGCAGATCACTTCAGATCAGGAGTTCAAGATCAGCCTGGGCAACATGGCAAAACCCCATCTCTATTAAAAATACAAAAATTCGCTGGGCGTGGTGGGGCACATCTGTAATCCCAGCTACTCAAGAGGCTGAGGTGGAAGAATTGCTCCAACCCGGGAAGCAGAGGTTGCAGTAAGCCAAGATCATGCCATTGCACTCCATCTTGGGTGACAGAGTGAAATTCCATCTCAAAAAAAAAAAAAAAACCACAATAAGAAGACCACCATGCCCAGCAAATTTTCTGTACTTTTAGCAGAGATGAGGTCTCACTATATTGCCTAGCCTGGTCCTGAACTCCTAACCTCAAGTGACCCTCCTGCGTCAGCCTTCCAAAAATGCTAGGATTAGTGTGAGTCACCTTGCCTGGCCTCAATTTTAATTTGGCATGGACTCTTTTTTTTTTTTTGTCACCCAACCTGGAGTTCAGAGGTGGGATCCTCAGCTTACTGCAACCTCCACCTCCTGGGTTTAAGCGATTCTCGTGTCTCAGCCTCCTGAGTAGTTGGACTACAGGTGGCCGCCACCACCATGCCTGGCTAATTTTTGCATTTTTAGTACAGATGGGGTTTTGTCATGTTGGCCACGCTGGTCTCCAACTCCTTACCTCACGTAGTCTACCCACCTCGGCCTCCCAAAGTGCTGGGATTATAGGCATGAGCCACTGCACCCAGCCAGGATAAACTTTTATATTACATCCAGAGTAATGCTTCCAGTGAAGAGTAACTCCCTTGATCTGCTACTTACCTGTCATTCTATCCTATGAATTGATTGGGCATGTTCAGAGAATTTTTTTAAAAAAGAAAATCATTGCTTGATATTGTAGCTTTTATGCTCCTTGTCCCAAGCTACATCTATGAAAATATAAATCAACTATGTCTTTTAAAACACAGGGTCACCACAAGCCCTACTTACTGCCACTCTCAATGAGTCACTGTTGTTTTGCTGTTGTTAATTTTTAAAACTTTTTTAATAGAGATAAGGTCTCATTATGTTGCCCAGGCTAGTCTCAAACTCCTGAGCTCAAGCAATCCTCCCGCCTTAGCCTCTCAAAGTGCTGGGATTACAGAGGTAAACCAGTGTGCCTGGCCACAGTAAGTTACTGTTAAAGGTAGGGAGCTTAAAAGAGGTTCTGCACTGGAAGAGCAGGAACAGGGAAACTACCTTTCTAATGCCAGCAATAACCTGAAGGATAAAAGCTGGGAACTACAAACTGTCCCTGCAAAAGCAAGACAACTTGCAGGAGAAAGTAGCCAGGTGTCCAGGAGAAAAGAAAATCAAATACATGACTAAACTAAATATTTGATCTTTTAAATTTTGGCCAATTCAGTTTGTCTCGACTGAAGCAGGAAAACTGCTTGAACCTGGGAGGCAGAGGTTGAAATGAGCCAAAATCGCGCCTCTGCACTTTAGCCTGGCAACAGAGTGAGACTCTGCCTCAAAAAACAAACAAACAAAAAATTATAATTAGACCAGGCACAGTGTCTCACACCTGTAATCCTAACACTTTGGGGGGTCAAGGCCAAGAGTTTGAAATCAGCCTGGCCAACAAACTGAGATCCAGTCTTTACAAAAATAAAAAAAACTTAGAGATGGGCATGGTGGTGCACACCTGTAGTCCCAGCTACTTGGGAGGTTGAGGCAGGAGGATGGCTTGAGTTCAGAAGTTCCAGGCTTTAGTGAGCTGTGATTGTACCACTACACTCCAGCCTGACCAACAGAGTGACATCCTGTTTCCAAAAATAAAAAAATTATAATTACATTGAAATACACAGTGACGAGTTTCAAATAATACAAAGCACTTAGCAGATTTCTATTAAGTAAATTTATCTTTATATAATATAATGTGAAATTTCCTTAATTTCCAATCCAGTGATCCAATAAATACTTATCATATAATTACCAGATATATGGCACTAAATTAAGTGGTATAAGAGAACACAAAAGAATAAAACATTCGGCCGGGCGTGGTGGCTCACGCCTGCAATCCAAGCACTTTGGAGGCCAAGGAAGGCGGATCATCGGAGGTCGGGAGTTCAACACCAGCCTGACCAACATGGTGAAATCCCGTCTTAAAAAAAAAAAGAATAGCCGGGCGCGGTGGCTCACGCCTGTAATCCCAGCACTTTGGGAGGCTGAGGCGGGCGGATCACAAGGTCAAGAGTTAGAGACCATCCTGGTCAACATGGTGAAACCCCGTCTCTACTAAAAATACAAAAAAATTAGCTGGGCGTGGCGGCACGCACCTGTAGTCCCAGCTACTTGGGAGGCTGAGGCAGAATTGTTTGAACCCGGGCGGCGGAGGTTGCAGTGAGCCGAGGTCACGCCACTGCACTCCAGCCTGGCGCCTGGTGACGAAGTGAGACTCTGTCTCAAAAATAAAAAATAAAAAATAATAAAAAAAAAAAGAATAAAACATTAAAAAAAAAATTCCGATTCAGTTCATAAAGAAATGGCAAAGGCGATTTTGCAAAGAAGGCAAAATTTAAGTTAAAACACTTAATACAGATAAGACATCTTATCAAAGAACCCCATTATTTTTCTAATTTTCCAAGCCAGAAATATGGGAGTTATCCCTAACTCAACCCTGTCTACCCACATTGATCAGTACTGCCCCTAATGTCTTACAAATATGCTCACTTCTCTCATTCCCACTGGCACTACTTTAGTTTCAGCCATAATTATTCTAACCTAGGCTCTGACAAGATAAGTCTCCAAAATGGTCAAATACACTAAGCCAATCCATTTTCCAACTGCCCAAGTGATCTACTTAAAATGCAAATTGTAGGACAGGCATGGTAGCTCATGCCTACAATCCCAGTACTGTGGGATGCCAAGGCGGGCAGATCACTTGAGGTCAGGAGTTCAAGACCAGCCTGGCCAACATGGTGAAACCCCCATCTCTATTAAAAATGCAAAAATTAGCCAGGCACGGTGACATAGGCCTGTAGTCCTAGCTACTTGGGAGGCTGAGGCAGGAAAATCACTTAAACCCAGGAGATGGAGACAGCAGTGAGTTAAGATCGTGCCACTGCACTCCTGCCTGGGCAACCGAGTGACAGTCTACCTAAAAAAATAAAATAAAATAAAAATTGTGTCGTTCGATTCTCTCCTCCCTTAAAACCCTGCACTACCTCTACCATAGAAGAACCCAAACTCCTTAACACAGTATAAGAGGCTTTTCTGATCTGGCCTCACTTCTCCACTTCATATCTCAGTTGCTTTTCTCTCTCATCTCTGAGCAATGTCTTTTCCTTCATTTGTTGCCTGGCTAATGCTTCCCTGTTCCTACCCCAACCCCTGTTACTTTTTCTCTGAAAATTTCAAACCAACAAAAAGTTAACAAAATAATAAAATGAATATCTACTTGTCATCTAGACCAGTTGATACTTTTTTTTTTTTTGCCACATTTACATCATGACAGGTTAACTCCTAAAACTTCAGCAAGTATCTCTTATGAACAAGAACATCCTTCTACATAATGAAACATCATAATCACACCCAAAACACTTTTTAATTTCTTAAAAAAAAAAAAAACTTTTTTCAACATGCGTTTGTACACCCAAAATATATAACACTGACACAATATTACCTATCATGTAGTCCCTACTGAAATTTTCCCAATTATTCCAAAATGTCCTATAATTACAGTTTGTTTAATTCAGGATCAAACCAAGGATCATTTTGGTGGTTATCTTTTGCCTCTTATTTTTCAGGACTCAATTCCGGAATTATATCCCCTGGGAAGCCCTCTATGACTTCCCCTACCCAGTCTGGGTTACGTACCTCTTTCAGACGCTTTCATACTACCACTATCACGGTATCATTACACTATTTTGCAATCATCTGTTTATCTACCTGTCTCCCCTAATAAACAGTAATCTCTTTGAAGATCTTTTACTCTCCAGGCCCTACTGTCTGGTTCATAATAGATACTCAATAAATGCTGGCTGAACAAATGAAAGAAAGCATTATAAACAGGAAATACAATTGTTACGGACTGAATTGTGTCCCTTAAAACTCGTATGTTGAAGCCCTAACCCCAGTGTAATTGCATTTGGATACAGGGCCCTGAAGGAGGCAATTATGGTTAAATGAATTCATAAAATGGGAATTGAATCCAATAGAATTGGTGTCCCTATAAGAAGAGGAAGAGACACCAGGAATGTGCATGCATAGCGCAAAAGCCACGTGAGACCAGAAGGCAGCTGTCAGCAAGCCAGGAAAAGAGGTCTCACCAGAAACCAAACCTGCCAGCATCTTTATGTTGAACTTCTAGCCTCCAGAACTGTAAAATATTCTGTTGTTTAAGCCACCTAATTAGTGGTATTCTGTTAAGGCAGGCCAAGGTGACCAATATAATCAACAAAATCTATGCACCCTGGTTCCTGTGAATGATGGAATGCTAAGCAAAACCTATACCACTGCTAGAACAAAGATACCTACAGAAGACATTCCCTCTGCTTCCAGAAAAATGAACCCCACATTTCACAGAAAGAATGGCAAAAAAACATTATTCCGACACTGTGGCATATAAATTTAACGAAAAAAACGAATCTTCAAGAATACAAACACCAAAATTATTAGTATCAATGACCATCTGCAGCAATTCAATCGGATGGAAAAGATGGTAGAGTTACATAAAGAATGTAAAGAGTAGAGTAGCCTAGGGCGTGGTGGCTCACACCTATAATCTCAGCACTTTGGGAGGCCAAGGCGGGTGGATCACCTGAGGTCCAGGAGTTCGAGACCAGCCAGACCAACTTGGAGAAACCCCACCTCTACTAAAAATACAAAATTAGCTGGGTGTGGTGGCACATGCCTGTAATCCCAGCTACTCAGGAGGCTGAGGCAGGAGAATCGCTTGAACCCAGAAGGTGGAGGTTGTGGTGAGCCAACAGTGCCCACTGCACTCTAGCCTGGGCAACAAGAGCAAAAACTCCATCTCAAAAAAAAAAAAAAAAAAAAAGGTAAAGAGTAAAAGTGAATTTGTTGAAGGTAAAAAAATTAAAATTAAAAAAAGGCTTGGCACAGTAGCTCACATCTGTAATCCCAGCACTTTAAGAGGGTTAGGCAGGTGGACTGCTCGAAGCCAGAAGTTTAAGACCAGTCTGTTCAACAGAGTGAGATCCTCATCTCTATAAAAAATTTAAAAAATTAGCTAGGCATGATGGCACTTGCCTGTAATCCCAGCTATTCAGGTGGCTGAGGCAAAAGAATCACTTGAACCCAGGAGGCAGAGAGTGCAGTGAGCTGAGATTGCACCACTGCACTCCAGCCTGCGTGACAGAGCGTGACTCTGTCTCAAAAAAAAATAAATAAATAAAGAGCACACATCAAAAGGAAATTTTCTACAGGGCTGAGAATAGCATTATAGACTCATCTTCCCAGTTTCTGCACTTTAATATCTGCTGCTAAGTTGCTACATGTACATTTCTATGCTCCTCTTCCCCACGAAGATTGTGAAGACAAAGGCAGAGGCCATGTCATGGGGTGGAAGCAACTGCTTCGATCACTAACAGTGGACGGGATAGTGTTCTACTCCAGGTACACTTTTCATAATTGCGTGAAAATGATCATTGTAGACAACTGACCCACCTTCTAATTATTCAGTATCATAAATTCTCAACAGAACAACTGATTGGTCTACAAGCCTTCTCTCAAACACTCCTCCTCATGTTGAGCTTCACAGTTATCATCTTGGAGACTCAGAAAATGATTCAGCTATGAGCTTGCTAACTCAGCAGTCTGATGCATTAGCAAAAGCCAAGATTTTTTTGATAAAATAAAATGCATTTTGGTAGAATTTAAATAAAATCAGAGTTTTCACAGGTATTCCAATTTCCAAATAGCTAATTTTAAGAAACTTAGAAAATTGAGAGAATCTGACCAACTTCTATGCACACTTTGCTTTTTCTGCAGTACCCAGAAAAGGACACAAATCCACTAACTTAGTATCATAGAATTCTTTCACAAATAGCTGACAACATTACTGTTTGAAATTTACCTTGGATGCTGAATAACATGAGTGTAATCATTCAAAATATGCTCATGGTCTGAACTTGCTTTTTTTTTTTTTTTGAGTCAGAGTCTTGCTCTGTCACCAGCCTGCAGTGGAGTGGTGCGATCTTGGCTCACTGCAACCCCCACCTCCCAGTTTCAAGCAATTCCCCTGCCTCAGCTTCCCAAGTAGCTAGGACTACAGGTGCGTGCCACCATGCCCAGCTAATGTTTTGTATTTTAGTAGAGACAGGTTTTCACCATGTTGGCCAGGATGGTCTCGATCTCCTGACCTTGTAATTTGCCTTCTTCAGCCTCCCAAAGTGCTGGGATTACAGGTGTGAGCCACCAGGCCTGGCCCATGGTCTGAACTTGTAAATATCAGGTTATAAAGTGAAATCAGGGTCAGATGCATAACAAAAAAAAAATTTTTTTTAAGAGACAAGGTCTTGCTCTGTCACCCAAGCTAGAATGCAGTAGTGTAATCATAGCTCACTGCAGCCTAGAACTCCTGGGCTCAAGTGATCCTTTCACCTAAGCCTCCCAAGTAGCTAGGACTACAGCCACATGCCACTATACCCAGCTAATTTTTTTTTTAAATTTTTTTGTGGAGAGGAGGTCTTGCTATGTTGCTCAGGCTGGTCTCAAACTCCTGGCCTCAAGCAATCCTCCCACCTTGGCATCTCAAATCCCTGGGATTATAGGTGTGAGCCACTACATCCAGCTTGTATCAAAATCTTGACGATACCTGGGACTCAGGAATTAACTGCTATTATTTCAAAGTATTAATAAATCTCTGAACTTTTTTCTATTAAGTCTAATGTTTGATATCAAAAAAGCTAAAGTCATTGGAGAGTTTTTACTTCTACACTTGTTTTTCAAATAAAAATTAAATTGAAAGCAAAGAAACTACAAATACAAACGGGTCTGGCCCCTCACACATATATACATACACACAAGGTTTTTATTCTTAACATCAGTTACCTTCTGCCCTTCTCACAAAGCTTCTCAATTTCAGCTTTCAGATCCTGCTCCTTCTGTAAAAACTCCTTCTTTTCTTTCTCTATCTTCTTCTTTGTTTCTTCTCGTTTTATTGTCACATCCTGAATAGCCTTTAGTATCTCCTGAGTTCCACACAATTACAGTCGCACACAAATAAAAAAGAAAATAAATTAGTTCTTTTGATGTGAAGGTTATTCTCAACTATCACAAATTCACATATTGACTTTAGTGAATTCAAATTGAATTCAAAGAATATGGTTGATGAGTAGCTCCAAAAGCCAGTATTCAGACCTAAAGGAGAAGGTTATAGTAATGCAGATTGCAACTCAACAGGAAAAATAATTTCCAGCAATCACAATTGGTGAAAAATGGAATATACTGCCTTGTGAAGCAGTAAGCTCTCCATTAATGGTGTTCAAATAAAGGCTGAATGAATATGAACACCTGTCAAGAATGCTGAGAAAAGAGTTCTTGTACCAGGTGGGAGTCTGTACATCCAACAAACATCGTCTTGTTTCGTTTTGTGAAGAGTCCACTTTATTATGCATGGGTTTTATTTGTTTTACCATTTAACAACAACAAATACACACACACACACACACACGTACAAACACATATGCTTTTTTTTTTTTCAATTAGGAGTCAAACAGGGCAGGAGCAGTGGCTCATGCCTATAATCCTTGCACTTTGGGAACCCAAGGCAGGAAGATCACTGTGTCCAGGAGTTAGAGACCAACCTAGGCAACATACAAAGACCTTGTCTCTACAAAAAATAAAAAAATTAGCCAGGCATGGTGACACATGCCTGTGGTCCAGATACTCGAGAGGCTGAGGTGGAAGGACAGCTCGAGACCAGAAAGTCAAGGATACAGTGAGCCTTGATAGTACCCACTGTATTCCAGCCTGGGCAACAGAACAAAACCCAGTTTCAAAAAAAAGTAAAACAATACAAAGGTGATGAAGAGTCACCTCCACCCCCACTTCATATCACTTCCACCCATGAGTAATCAATATGTTAACTGCTTTGTATTACACTTTCACATCTTTCTCTTTGCTCACACAAAGGCATGTATACTTAGGTATGCATTTCTTTGCTTTTTTTAAAAAAATGAAGTCATTTTACATACATTATTTTGCATCCTGATTTCTTTTACTTGACATGAATGTATTATGTCAATAAATATGGATCTAATTCAAAAATAGCTGTATAATATAACACGGATGTATCTAATCCGAACATTCTCTACTAAAAGTCTATGAGTATTAACGCCTTCTTTTTTTGAGACAGGGTATCGTTCTGTTACTCAGGCTGGAGTGCAGTGGCACAATATCAGCTCACTGCAACCTCTGCCTCCTGGGCTTAAGCAATCCTCCCCCTTCAGCCTCCCATGTAGCTGGGACCACAGGTGTGCACCACCATGCCCAGCTCATTTTTTGCATTTTTGGTAGAGATAGGGTTTTGCTATGTCGCCCAGGCTGGTTTGAACTCCTAGACTCAGCGATCCACCCGTTTCGACCTCTAAAAGTGCTGGGATTACAGGTGTGAGCCACCACACTCGGCCTTGCATTTTTATTTCAATTAACTCAAAAATAAAATCAAAGTTTGAGCAGGGCATGGATGGCTCAAACTTTATTTTTGAGTTAACTGAAATAAAAAGGCCTCCTTTGGGAGGCCAAGGCGGTTGAATTTTTTGAGTCTGGAGTTCAAGACCAGCCTGGGCAACATGGTAAAACCCCATCTCTACCAAAAATACAAAAAATGAGCCAAGCATGGTGGCACACGCCTGTGTTTCCAGCCACTTGGGAGGCTGAGGTGGGAGGATTGCTTGAGCCCAGGAGGCAGAGGCTGCCAAGACGGGGCTACTGCACTCCAGCCTGAGTGACAGAGTGAGACTCTGTCTCAAAAATAGATAAATAAAAAGTTTAAAAAAAATTAAAGTTTAAAAAAAAAATAAAGAGGGCCGGGTGTGGTGGCTCACACCTGTAATCCAAGCACTTTGGAGGCCAAGGCGGGCGGATCACCTGAGGTCGGGAGTTCAAGACCAGCCTGACCAACATGGTGAAACCCCGTCTTTAAAAATAAAAAAATAAATAAATTAATAAAAAATAAAAAATAAATTAAAGTTTGATCAGGGAGTGTTGCTTAACTCATTGACAATTTCAATATAAGCAGAATACCTGATGATTCTTCATTTCTTCTTCTCTCCTTTGCTGAAGCTGCTTTAACTGCACTTGGAGCTGATTCTCCACTTGCCTCTGTTTGTCCAGGACCTCCTGGTAACGCTCTTTCAACAGGGTTCTCTCTGTCATCATTTTATCCTATTATGAACAAGACCAGAAAAATTTATTTCCTAATTTAATCACAAGAAACATTCACTAGTGCCTGTCCAAGGCATTGTACAGAGCTCTATGACTACACTATCCAATACTGAAGCCACTAGCCATATGTGGCTATATTAATTTAAATTCACTAAAATATGATGAAATTGTCTGGGCACGGTGGTTCACACCTATAATCACAGCACTTTGGGAGGCAGATCACTTGCGTTCAGAAATTAGAGACAGGCTTGGGCAACATGGCAAAACCTTGCCTCTAAAAAAATTTAAAAATTAGCTGAGCATGCCAGCGCTCAATTGTAGTCCCAGCTACTTGGGAGGCTGAGATGGGATGATCACTTGAGCCTGGGAGGCGGAGGTTACGGTGAGCTGAGATCATGCTACTGCACTTCAGTCTAGGCAACAAAGCAAGACTGTCTCAAAAAAGCATCCAGGAACATGATTCCTTACTGCTTAATAATAACGATGAAAACTGACGGATCTACTCAAGAGGTCTGGGAACCTGGTATTCAGACTGAACAATTCAGCACGCTTTCATATAAAGTAGGGATTAGAAGCGAAGCTTGTGGCCTAGGCACAGTGGCTCCTGCCTATAATCCCAGCACTTTGAGGGGCCAAGGTGGGAAGACTGCTTGAGGCCAGGAGCTCATAACCAACCTGGGCAACACAACAATACCTGACCTCTATCAAAAAATAACAATAATGAATAAATAAATAGAAGTGCTTCTGAAAATGGTTTAATTCTGCCACCCCCATGTCAGTAAATCAAGAAAATCAATGGTTACCTTTCAAAGGGACATTAAAATTTGAAGAGGGTCAACTTAAAACACATTTGGTATGAAGTAGTCTATGTAATATTTAAACAGAGAGCTCTAAACTGAATTTTTTCATTAAATAATAACCATTTTTTAAAAATTTTAGAAATGAATGGGGGAAACATCGTATTATATAATCATCTTTATAAAAGGCTCTCAAGGCTGAGCGCGGTGGCTGATGCCTGTAATCCCAGCACTTTGGGAAGCTGAGGCGGGCGGATCACTTGAGGTCAGGAGTTCTAGACCAGCCTGGCCAACATGGTGAAATCCCATCTCTACTAAAAGTACAAAAATTAGCCGGGCATGGTGGCACACTCCTATAATCCCAGCTTGGGAGGCTGAGGCAGGAGAATGGCTTGAACCTGGGAGGCAGAGGTTGCAGTGAGCGAAGTGCACACCATTGCACTCCAGCCTGGGTGACAGAGCAAGACTAGGTCTCAAAATAAATAAATAAAATAAAATAACATAAAAAATAAAAAAGGCTCTCAAGACAGAACTTTGGCTTTGGCACAAGCTAATCTTTAGTCCATGTACTGAAATGTGACTAAGCTGTCCCAAACAGCTGATTCCTCAGCATCATGCCTTTCTAGCAATCTGAACCTGGATTCTACAGGTGAACCTCAGGGAATCTTTGAACTCTCTGCAACTGGTGTATGTATATATATTTTTTGAGATGAGAATTCAAAGTTTCCAAAAGATTCTGAAAAAGGATGTTAACCAAAGAAAAGTTGAAACCAGCAGATTATTCTTTTTTTGAGACACAATCTCACTCTGTTGCCCAGGCTAGAATGCGGGGGCACAATCTCGGCTCACCACAACCTCTGCCTCCAGGGTTCAAGCGGTTCTTGAGCCTCAGCCTCCCAAGTAGCTGGGATTAAAGGCATGCAACCAACATGCTCAGTTAATTTTTATATTTTTAGTAAATAAGGGGTTTTGCCATGTTGGCCAAGCCTGTCTCAAATCTCCTGATCTCAAGCAATCCACCTGTCTCAGTCTCCCATCGTGTTGAGATTGCAGGTGTGAACCACTGCACCCAACTTTTTTTTTTTTTTTTTTTGAGACAGAGTTTCACTATGTCTCCCAGGCTGGAGTGCAGTGGTGCGATCTCAGCTCACTGTTATCTCTGCCTCCTGGGTTCAACTGATTCTCCCGCCTCAGCCTCCCAAGTAGCTGAGATTACAGGCATGCATCACCATGCCCAGCTAATTTTTTTTTTGTATTTTTAGTAGAGACAGGGTTTTACCATGTCGCCCAGGCTGGTCGCAAACTCTTGACCTTAAGTGATCCACTCACCTCGACCTCCCAAAGTCCTGGGGTTACAGGGATGAGCCACCACACATTGCCTTTATTATTATTATTTTTTTTTTGACCACAACTTTCCCTTTACTTCCTTCTTTTTCTAAAATGCATTTTTTAAAATTATTATTATAGAGATGAGGTCTCACTATGTTGCCCAGGCTTGTCTCGAACCCCTTGACTCAAGCAATCCACCCACCTCAGGCTCTCAAAGTGCTCGGATTATAGGCATAAGCCACTGCACCCCAGCTATGATGCATGTTTAGGACACAGGATCAGGGGAAAAACTAGTATCATGGAAAAAAGTCTTAAGGTACATACTATTACTACATACAAGGAGATAACTTAGAGGTGTGCTTGAACCTATTTGTCTATCCTTAATGAGCCAAAGGGTTTATACACTGTTACTTTGCTTCATCAGTGGCTAGTTGGTTCCTAGGACTAGCAGTAACAATTTCAAATGTAGGTAGTGGACAATGGTCATAAATACATGAAAATGGTAGAAAACAGAACAGTAGTCAGGTTTCTTACACTGCCACCAAACTTAACAACCTGCTTAGTTTCACTGCCTTTTTGTTATGTTTTGTTTTGTTTCTGGAGACAGAGTCTCACTCTGTCACCCAGCCTGGGCTCACTGCAACCTCCGCCTCCGGGGTTCAAGCAATTCTCTGGAGCAGCCTTCAGAGTTGCTGGGATTACAAGTACCAGCCACTGTGTCTGGCTAATTTTTGTCTTTTTAGTAGAAATGGAGTTTCACCCTGTTGGACAGGCTGGTGTTGAACTCCTCACCTCAGGTGATATGTCTGCCTTGGTCTCCTAAAGTGCTGGGATTACAGGCGTGAGCCACCGCACCTGGCCTCACTTCCTTTTTAAAAGCATATGGACCTCACTACCACTCATAAATAGAGCCAAACAAAACACAACCTTGGGCCTCTTTTGGCTCAGTAACTTGCTAGGTTTCCATTCATTCCTGCTAATTGTAACTTGACTGTTACAATTAAGTCCCGAGTTGCTACTATTTTAAAATTTTTATGGGCTTCATCTGGTTAATGTCCACCAGTAACTTTTTTTCCAACTGCCCTTCAATTTCTTCAATTTGTACCAAATATCCACTGTCTTATCTGGTTGCTACAAGCACTTTCCCTTTTTAGACCCTCTTCATAAATTAACCTATCTTATCCTAAAGACCTCTTCCTAGGGTGCCTTTCCCAGCATTACTTTCCTTTTAAAAAATGTACATTTAGATATCCATATACTTAAAGGTGGAAGTTTTAGCCACAAAAGGCCCAAGATGGATCAAAGGGAACATTTTAACAAAGATAGGTGTGATGCTCTCTACTTACGTTTCAAAAACCAACTATCTGGGGATAAAATTAGAAAGACAAGTAAATAATACAAGGGAAAAAGACTGGATGGAGTTTGACTAAAAGCTTAACAGTGTGACAGAGTTGCCAAAATAAGTCAATGTAAGCTTAAGAAATACCGCCTAGAATGAGAGATACTGAGAGACCCACTGTATTGTAGAGTAATTATACTATCTCTATACTATTACATATGGTTCTCAAGATTGCTTTTTTTTTTTTTTTTTTTTTTTTT
>PVKV010024188.1:0-31876 GCA_004027835.1 Alouatta palliata | reverse complement strand
GCTGGTCTTGAACTCCTGATCTCAGGTGATCTGCCTGCCTCGGCCTCCCAAAGTGCTGGGATTACAGAAATGAGCCACTGTGCCAGCCCTTAATCTTTTTTAACTGTGAAAGTAATATATATTCAATGTAACTAATTTCAATAATGCGGAGCATATAAAATAAAAAGCGAAATTCTCCTTCAGATAGCCTCACTTCTTTGAGGTATTCACTATTTAGAGTTTGGTTTATATTCTTCCAGACTTTTCTTTGCACATGTAGAAACACACACACTTGTACAAGCATGGCATAGATGATTATTATTATAATTTTGAGACAGAGTCTCACTCTGTCACTCAGGCTGGAGTACAGTGGCACAATCTCGCTGACTGCAACCTCCACTTCCTGGGCTCAAGTGATCCTTGTGCCTCAGCCTCCTGAGTAGCTGTGACTATAGGCACCCACCATCATGCCTAATATTTTGTATTTTAATAGAGGTAGGGTTTCACCATGTTGCCCAGGGTGGTCTCGAACTCCTGAGCTCAGGCAATCTGCCTGCCTCGGCCTCCCAAAGTGCTAGGAGTCGGATTACAGGTGTGAGCCACCACAACCAGCCCATGCATAGACTTTTCTTTTTTTTTTTTTTTACAAAATGAAATTTTATATATACAAGTAAAATTGTACATTACAATTATATGTGAAATTTTGTATATAATGTGTATACACACACACACACACACACACACACACACACATATATATGTGTATGCGTAGTTTTGCAATTACATCCAGGAAACTGATGAAATTGCATCAGTTATTTGCATGTCATTAGCAATGCCTCAAGGGAAATGGTCATATAGGTGTATCTCATTTCCTGAGATTCTGGAGATGAACTAGTCCCTATTGACAGACACTGTTGCAGGCTGACGTCTAGAATCCACACCCTTGTATGTTCCATTCCCCTTGGGTTGAGAGGATCCTACAAATATGATGGGGGTATCACTCTCTGATTAGATTGGAACGTTTGTGTTTTGTTTTTCTTTTTAAGATGGGGTTTCTCCATGTTTGTCAGACTGGTCTCGAACTCCTGACCTCAGGTGATCTATCCACCTCAGCCTCCCAAAGTGTTGGGATTACAGGCATGAGCCACGATGCCCGGCCTGTGTTTTTTTTTTTTTAGATGAAGTCTCACTCTGTTGCCAGGCTGGAGTGCAGTGGCATGATCTTGGCTCACTGCAACCTCCGCCTCCCGGGTTCAAGCAATTCTTCTGCCTCAGCCTCCCAAGTAGCTGGGACTACACGTGCAAACCACCACGCCCAGCTAATTTTTGTATTTTTAGTAGAGTCAGGGTTTCACCATGTTTGCCAGGATGGTCTCGATCTCTTGACTTTGTGATGCGCCCACTTCGGCTTCCTAAAGTGCTATAGGTTGACAGGTGTGAGCCACTGTGCCCGGTCTAGAGTGTGTTTTGTGGCATTGTTGACTTTAAGAACAGGAGATGACCCTCGGTGGGCCTGACTCACTCAGTCAAGCCCTTAGAAGGGCTGGGATTCTTTCTGACCGGGAGATTATAAGTGAGAGAGGGATGTGACTTGAATGAGATTCTCTATTGCTGCGGGGGTGGGTGGGAAAGGGCCTGAGAGAGGCCTCCAGGAGATAACGATGACTCTTGGCTCTTGTGGTCAGCAAATGTGGGGACCTCCGTTGTAGAGCCCCTTTGTGATCTCAGAGAGGCGGGTGGGCTCCAGGTGAGAATGCAGTCAGCTGACACCTTGATTTTGGCCTTAGGATGCCCTGAGCAGAGAGTCCAGCCATGCCAGTCCAGACTTCTGAAGTGCAGAAGTGTGACATCATCAGTGACTTCGGTGTTTTCCTGGGGAGGGAAGGGAGTTGTTTGAAGTCACCAAGTTCTTTGTCCTTTGTTACATGCATGGCATAGTATGGCATTCCTATGGGTTCCAGCCATTGTATGTGCTTTTAAGGAACATTTCTGTCTTGAACCTCCTTGCACACACATCTTTATTTCGGAATTCCCGTGGGATGGATTTCTAAAAGATTTTTGGGCTAACCACATTTAAATTATTGATGTGTGCTGGTATGAGCAGTGGCCCGTTCCTGTAATCTCAGCATTTTGAGAGGCTGAATTGGGAGGATCACTTGAGGCCAGGAATTTGAGACTAGCTGGGACAACCAAATGAGATCCCATCTCCACAAAAAATAAAAATTAAAAGATAAAAAAGGAAATCATGGCTGTGAATTACCATATTGTCCTCCTGAAGTCACGTGTTGATTGACAGTCCACCTCCTTGCCCCCTGCCGTCACCAATACTGGATATGAGTCATCTTTTTTCCTGTGGTTAAAATATACATGACATAGGATTTACCATTTTAACAATTGTTTTGTTTTTGAGATGGAGTTTCGCTCTTGTTGCCCAGGCTGGAGTACAATGGTGTGACCTCAGCACACTGCAACCTCCACCTCCTGGGTTCAAGTGATTCTCCTGCCTCAGCCTCCTCAGCAGCTGGGATTATAGGCATGCGCCACCACACCCGGCTAATTTTGTATTTTTAGTAGAGACAGGGTTTCTCCATGTTGGTTAGGTTGGTCTCGATCTCCCCATCTCAGGTGATCTGCCCGCCTCGGCCTCCCAGAGTGCTGGGATGACAGGCGTGGGCCACCGTGCCCGGTCCCTTTTGACTATTTTAAAGTGACCCAGTCCGTTGCATTCTGCACACTCACAGTTTTGTGCGACCCCCGCTGCCCTAGTCCCAGAACTTTTCTGTCACCCCAAAAGGAAACCCCATATCCATGAGGCAGTCACTCCCCACCCCTCCCTGGCCCCCGCAGCCACTCATCTGCTTCCTGTCTCCTATCATTAGTCTTTTTACTTGTTGCCAATTGGATACGAAAATAGGGGCATTTATTTCAAGCCACTCTGATGACAGGATGTGCACACAGGTCTCTCCTCCTGGGGCTCAGACGAGTGTGTGTCCCGGTTGCCGACAGAATGGCCCCACCTCAGGTCAGGACTCCGGACGCACGGACACATCCTCTGACTTTCCCGCTTCTCCCAGCAGCCCCTGTCTCTGGCACCTCCCACCTCCATATCAGCCCTGACTTCTCTGGCTTAAGACCTTGGCATGTCCTTCCTCCACCCTCCTGCCTCTCCTCCTCCACCCTCCATGTCCCCTGCGGCTGATTCTAACTGGGCAAGGCCTCCTGTATCCCATCCTGCCTCGCTGCTCTGTTGAGACCCTCGTCTGGCACTGGATTGGCCACTCCAGAGCATCTCTGGGCAGGGGACTGGGGATCCAAGGCCTCCGGGGCCTGGCAAGTAAGGGGAGGAGGGCTGCAGGCTGGACAGGGAAACAACAGGGAGGGGTGGGGACTGTGGCCAGGGGAGGGCATATGTCTTTCTAAAGAGGGCAGCTGCCACCCCACACGCATGATGACTGTGTGTTCCTAGATCTTCTTATTTTCTAAAGGAGTCCTAAATATAGATATTTGTATAAAAGTGATTGACATTTCATCTTTCATCAAAACAAGCACATTCTCATTGCCCTGGCCGACCAACATGGAGGAGTAGGGGCATGGGAGCAGGGAACCCCTCGCCCCACAGGCTGGCTCCATGTGAGAGGCTCCATGTGAGAGGGGTGGAGACAGCAGGTGTCCAGCTTGCTGAAGCCTTGAAAGACCGAATAGACGCAGCTGGCTGCATCTCCAGGTCCCCTGGCTCCTGCCAGGCTCTTTGTGGATTCTAGAACATTCTCTTCAGCTGCCTGAGTCCCTGTGCCTGTTTCCATGGCCCTGTAGAGTAGGAGGGAAAAGTGAGCCGTGTGCTGCTGTCTCTAGAGTCTCTCAAGGCCCCATTTTCGGCTGAGCAGCCCCCTCCCTGCCCATGTGACATGGAGACGCCCTAGGCCTGGGATTGCCCCTGTGGATTTACCAGCGTCCTGGGCAGATGCTTGGGAGGGCCTGACCTCTCTTGCAGGGTCAGCTGTGCTGGGAGGGCATGGGGGGCTGGGTTATTCCTGGGCTGAGACCTCAACCCCAAAGCCCAGCCTCTGGAAGCAGGCTCAGCCTGTCAGCTGTCAGGGAGGGGTCCCAGCTGGGGGAGTTGAGGGGGCTGTCAGACAGAGGGAAATGTCGGCTCCCACAAGCCCCTGGGGGCCTTCAAACCTGGCCCGTGCTGGGATGTTTTTCTAAAAGGCTTTTCTTGGCAATAGCCATTAGGCCCAAAGGTCTGCAGCTGATATGAACTCAGAGTCTCAGGTTTCTCTGACATGTGGGAAGGCGTTCCCTCTGGGGCTCCATGGAGCCTACAGCCTAAACAGGGGTCCCTGGGCTGCTGCAGAGGAGTTGGCTGGGTCATCTGGGGGAGGGGCAGGACAGGGAGATGCTTCCATTGTCACTGGGGGCCTATGGAAAAAGTGCTGTAACGGGAACTTTGCCGACGTTCTCTCTTGTGAGAGTAGGCGTGGCTAAACCATTTTACACAAGAGGAAACTGAGGCTCAGGGAGGTGAAGCTGGTAGCCTGAGGAGGAGGAGGAGCTGGGATTTGAACCCACTGGTGAGCTGGACAATCTGATGTTTCTCTCCCCTCCTCCCTCCCTGCTTTCCTCTCTCTCTCTCCCCCCTCCTATTCTGTTCCATTACTCCCAGAACTGTGCACTCACAGCCTCTTTACATTCCAAGTTGGATATTCTGCTGATCTCTCCAGCTCTTGAGGCAAAAAACAAAGTCAAGGCCACACAACAAGGCCGGCTGTGGTTTCGACCCCGAAGTCTCAGTGGCCTCGTCACCCCCACACCCCTCACTCACTCTGTTTCGGGCACTTGGGCCTCCTCACTGGGCCTTATGCTCACACAGCACCATCCTGCCTCAGGGCCTTTGCATGACTCCTGCTCTGCCCGGAACCTGCAGACCTCTAAGTTCCCGTTCTTGCCCTCATTCACACAGCTCTCTGCTAAGTGTCACCTTAGTCAGCTTGCCCTGACCCCTTTTTTTTTTTTTTTTTTGAGATGGAGTCTTGCACTGTTGCCCCGGCTGGGGTGCAATGGTGCAATCTCAGCTCACTGCAACCTCTGCCTCCCAGGTTCAAGTGGTTCTCCTGCCTCAGCCTCCCCAGTAGCTGGGATTACAGGGGCCTGCCACTACATCCAGCTTTTTTTTTTGTATTTTTAGCAGAGATGGGGTTTCATCCTGTTGGCCAGGCTGTTCTCAAACTGCTGGCTTAGTGATTCGCCCTCCTTGGCTTCCCAAAGTGCTGGGATTATAGGTTTGAACCACCACACCTGACCAGCATTGTTGTTGTTGTTGTTTTTTAATACATACAGTTCTGTAACTTTTTTTTCATGTATTATTCTGTTTGGGAGATCTTCATACTTCACTGCAAATAGATAAGCTGTTCTCAACCACTGGCAATTTTACCCCCAGGGAACACTTGGCAATGTCTGGATGCATTTCTGGGTGTCACCCTGAGGAGGGTGGTACTGCTGGCATCTAGTGGGTAGAGTCAGGACACTCCCCCCACCACAACACACAGGACACTCCCCCCACCCACAATGCACAGGACACTCCCCACACCACAACGCACAGGACACTCCCCCCACCACAAGGGCGATCCGACCCAAATGTCCATTGTACCAGTGTTGAGAAATCCAGATATAGACAGAACATTCTTTCTTATGGTGACAGATTCCGCAGTGTAAATGTACCATCATTTAACCACTCACTTACGGGTGAACATTTTAGGATGTTTCCAATTCTCTTTTCTTTTTTTTTTCTGAGACGGAATCTTGTTCTGTCACCCAGGCTGGAGTGCAGTGACACCATCTCAGCTCACTGCAACCTCTCCCTCCCCAGCTCAAGTGATTCTCCTGCCCCAGCCTCCCCAGTAGCGGGGACTACAGGTGTGTGCCATCACGCCCAGCTAATTTTTTGTACTTTTAGTAGAGATGGGGTTTCACCATGTTAGCCAGGATGGTCTTCATCTTCTGACCTTGTGATCCGCTCCCCTTGGCCTCCCAAAGTGCTGGGATTATAGGCATGAGCCACTGTGCCCGGCCCAGGATATTTCCAGTTCTTTAGTGTTGCAAACAATACTGCAAGGACCCTCCCTGCATAAACATCCATGCTTCTTCATGCAGACGGGCAGGTAGCATTTTCTGAGGACAGATAGCCAGCGCAGGGTCAAAGGGCGATGTGCACCATTGTTTTTTTTCTGTTTGTATTTTAAGATGAATAATTATTAAGCTGGAGTATAGTGGTGTGATCTCTGCTTAATGCAACCTCCGCCTCCCGAGTTCAAGTGACTCTCCTGCTTCAACCTCCAGAGTAGCTGGTATCACAGAGACACACCATCATGCCTGGTTAATTTTCGTATTTTGTTTGTTTCCTTGTTTTGAGACAGAGTTTCACTCTTGTCGCCCAGGCTGGAGTGCAACGGCACGATCTTAGCTCACTGCAACCTCTGCCTCCTGGGTTTAAGTGATTCTCCTGTGTTAGCCTCCCAAGTAGCTGGGATTACAGGTGCCCACCACACGCCCAGCTAATTTTTGTATTTTTGATAGAGACGCGGTTTTACCACATTGGCCAGGCTGGTCTTGAACTCCTGACCTCAGGAGATTCCCCCACCTTGGCCTCCTTAAGTGCTGGGATTACAGGCATGAGACACCGCGCCCGGCCAGGATATGCCCCTGTGAAATGGAGACAGCCTTTGTCAAGTCACCCTTCAAACAGGCTGTAACCAAAACACACTTTCAGCACAGCATGGCAGGCGTGCCAGCTTCCACCATCTGTGCTGTGAGTGATGGCTTTGAGACCTCCCCCAAGGGCCTCTCCCAACCAGAGGGAAACTTGTCCCCAGCGTGGAACAAAGGCCATCCACTTTTGCTGTTTCTGTGCCAGCTCCTCCCCACCCTCCTCTGTGACAATTCAGCTCTGCCACTTACCATCACCTCACCTCTCCATGCCTTAGTTTCTCCATCTGTAAAATGGAGCTAACAATAGCAACGTCCGCTCAAGGAGAGTTGGGAGGATTACATAAATTAATACTTGGGAAAACTTTCGGGTCTGCTAAGCGGTCCTCGAACGTGAGCTGTTATCCTGTGACTTTCTTCTAGAGACAGCAGTGTGCATCATTTAAATACTGAAAAATTGGAAGCGGGTGGGTGTCTCCCTGTAGTAGAGACACCAAGTACTTTGCAGGGCACCTCGAAACAGCATGAAAATCAGGCTTTAAAAATAATCCCGGGACGGAGGCTCAGGGGTCAGCCAGGAGGAGTGGACTAGCGACAATAGCCTGGATGGAATGCAAATCCTGAATTTACCGAGGAATTGGCCAAAGGGGCTTTTAAACCTGAACGAGGTCAATTATCCTAAAGTGCCACCATTCAGAGTTTTCCACTACTTCATAAGCAGTGGAGTGCAATTAGAAATTGAATTTCATTTTTGCACATTTAAAACAAAATTATCCTGGGGACTCTGGGCACAGAGGAAATGCCCAGATTCTGTGAAATTGGGTGTGTGCAGCCCCCGAAGCCCCCAGCCCACATTCCAGGCCTCCGGGCCCCTTCGTCTGCTTTATTTTCTTCGCAGAAGTCTCAGGCTGCAATGACATGATCTGCTCCCGGTTCCCCAGAGCCGTCAGCCTCCTCTGTCAGATGCCAGTGCTGGGGGGCGGCTTAGTTCACTTCCTTCCTGTCGCCTGGGCGCTCGTGGGCGCTTGGCAAACAGGTGTTCTGTTCCTGTTGTAAAATATTAGCAGCGTGACAATGACTGCGAGGGAGTGTGGGGGGAGTTCCGAACTGTGTGTAGATCAGGCTTCATGACCTAAAAACTGGGGAAAGTTGAGATGCGCTCTACACAGATTCTCCAGAGATGGAACTGGCACCTCCACGAGTTCTGTCTACGGAAGTAAAAATAATTTTTAATAAATCCAGGAAGGGAAGGCAGGGGTTGGCTGAGGCCAGGGCACCAGGTGAGCAGGCAGGCGGCATGAACGCTGTTTGTCATGAGTGTTCCCCTTGGAGACACCTTGCAGGGAGGGCCCTGTGCACACATCCCTGAGTGCTCTGGGAACCCCTAGGAATCCACCATAAGGACCAGATGGCTGTTTAATTTCCCATGAGTCACAATTTTTTTTCAGTATTTTTATAAGAGTTCATGTGAGCAGCTAGGCCAGGCGCAGTGGCTCACACCTGTAATCCCACTCTGGGAGGCTGAAGCAGGAGGATCACTTGAGCCCAGAAGTTTGAGACCAGCCTGGAAAACATGGCGAAACCCTGTCTCTGTGAAAAAATATATATATATGTATTAGCTGGGTGTGGTGGCATGCCTGTAGTCCCAGCTACTCGGGAGGCTGAGGTGGGAGGATCCCCTGGGCCCAGGATTTCGAGGCTGCCGTGAACTATGATGGTGCCACTGCATTCCAGCCTGGGTAACAGAGGGAGACTCTGTCTCTCTTAAAGAAAACAAAAAACAAAAAAGCAGAGAGTTAATGTCAGAGGCCTTTTCCATGGTTCTTTAGGTTTTGTTCCAGAATGCACATCTGGGCTGTGGTCACAGAATTGCTGATTTCAACCCTGAGATGACCTAGTGGCCCCTTTACCAACACCACCTTTAGTGACCTCTCACCGGTAGCCTGAAATCAGCCACGGTGGAAGTGTTGACATCAGGGAAATTGAAAATCAGCAAAGGCTACAAATCAGGCCTTCCTTCCCAGCCATTGCTAAACATTTACCGGCATACCACTGCATGCTCAGAGCTGTTCTAACCACTCTGCATAATTCACTCATTTAGTTCTTTCAACCACGCTGTGATACGTGGTATTATTATTCCCATTCTACAGATGGGAAAACTGAGGACCAAGAAGTTTAAGTAACGTGCCCAAAGTCGCACAGCTGTAGAGGACGCAGGCTTTAAACCTAGACATTCTGGATCCACCACCGTCTGTGTTGTTAACTACCGAACTCTACAGCTCATCTAAACCCCGACTTCATGGACATTATTGCCTAGGGTTATGCTGAGAAAGGGAGAAAACAAAATCCCATAGTAGGTTGAGTTCAAAAAAGATGGGCTGGGTGTGGTGGCTCACGCCTACAATCCCTGCCCTTTTGGAGGCTGAGGCAAGGGGATCACTTGAGCCCAGGAGTTTGAGACAAGCCTGGGCATCATAATGAGAACCCTATCACTATAAAACATTCTTTTAAAGGCCAGATACAGTGGCTTACCCCTGTAATCCCAGCACTTTGGGAGGCCAAGGCAGGCGAATCACCTGAGGTTAGGAGCAGGAGTTCGAGGCCAGCCTGGCCAACATGGCGAAACCCCATCTCTACTAAAAATACAATATTAGCCGGGCATGGTGGTGCATACCTGTAGTCCCAGCTACTCAGGAGGCTGAGACAAGAGAATTGCCTGAACCTGGGAGGAAGAAATTGCAGTGAGCCAAGATTGCCCCATTGCACTTCAGCCTGGGCGACAAGAGCAAAACTCCGTCTCAAAAAAAGAAAAAGGCTGGGCGCAGTGGCTCATACCTGTAATCCCAGCACTGTGGGAGGCCGCGGTGGGTGGATCACTTTAGGTTGGGAGTTCGAGACCAGGCTGACCAATATGGAGAAACCCCATTCCTAGTAAAAATAGAGAAAACTAGCTGGACGTGGTGGCACATGTCCGTTATCCCAGCTACTCAGGAGGCTGAGGCAGGAGAATCGCTTGAACCTGGGAGGCAGAGGTTGCAGTGAGCCGAGATCGCACCATTGCATTCCAACCTGGGTAACAAAAGCAAAATTTTGCCTCAAAAAAACAAAAAAAAAATTAAAAACTAGCTGGGCACTGTGGTGCAGACCTGGAGTCCCAGCTACTGGAGAGGCTGAGGTAGGAGGATGGCTTGAGTCTGAGAAGTTGAGGCTGCAGCCCCCCACCCTCATCCCCAGAGGTGACCACTGCCTGGACCTCACACCCCAGCTTGGCGTTGCTGGTTTGTGTTAAGTTTTACACACAGGGTGGACTTTGTGTCTGGCTACCTTCCCTCCCCATTATGTCTGAAATCCATGCAGGTTTTGGGTGTGGTTGTAGATCATTCTTCCTCAACTTTTGAATGGTGTTTCATGGTTGGTTTTAGATGTTTTAGGGAGAGAAAAGACATCAATCAACACATGGTTTTCACAAATTTACACCACAATGTGTTCACCCATTCCACTGTGAGGAGCACTGGAGCGGTTTCTTGTTTGCGGCTATTGTGAAGACAGCTGCTGTGAATGTCGTAGAACATGGCTTTTGGTGTACACATTTCTACTGTGTATATCCAAGGAGTGGACTTGCTGGGTCCTGGGAATACAAGTGTCCAGAGAAAGATGGAATTTTATCTGAAATCTCCTGACTTTATAGTGACAGAAGGTAACGCATATATTTTTTTTAAACAACAGAGACTCACCCAAACAAAACATTCTTCAGGCGGTTCAAACCTGCTGGTGGCCAGTTTACAACCTTTATTCTACATAAGACTTTGCCTTCTCTATGAGCCCTAGTAGCCTATGATCTGTTTCATTGTTTTATATTGCTTCTTAAATTTGTATAACTGTTTTCATGATAAAAGAATTATAACCACATTATGGAAAATTCAGAAAATGGTGTAAAGAAAATAAACTCACCAAGAGTTCAGTCCTGGAAAGCAAACACATGGTAGCTTCGTATATCTTACGCTAGTGCTTTTTTCCTGTGCATATGTATTTTCAAATAAATTTGCACTATTGCTCCATATAAATGGTATAAACTGCCGTTTAATGTAATCATGTTTGCATTTGCATGTTATTACACAGTCTTCATATTCTACTATGGTTGGTTTTTGATTCACTTAATTTTCTGAGTAGAGAAAACAATTCCTGTCTTTCTATTTTAGACTTATCATTAAATCAATAAATAAAAGGACGCTGGTAAGAGGGCGTTTTCTCCTATAATAATAAGGCTTTATTCAAGGCATAAGGAATGTGGTTTTAAGAGGATGGAGCCAGATGCAGTGGCTCATGCCTGTAGTCTCAGCAGTTTGGGAGGTGGGCGGATCACTTGAGGTCAGGAGTTCAAGACCAGCCTGGCCAACATAGTGAAACCCCGTCTCTACAAAAAATACAAAAATTAGCCAGGTGTGTTTGTGTGCGCCTGTGGTCCCAACTACTTGGGAGGCTGAGGTGGGAGAATCACTTGAGCCCAGGAGGCAGAGGTTGCAGTGAGCTGAGATCACGCCACTGCACTCCAGCCTGGGCAACAGTGAGACCCAGTCTCAAAAAAAAAAAAAAGATATGGAGCCTGTAGCTACATTGCTTGGATTCCGAATCTCAGCTGCACTCACTCCCCACTGAGTGACCACTCCAGGCCTTGGTGTGCTTCATCTTGAAAATGGAGATGATAATCAGCTCCTGGCTCACGAGTTGTCCTGAGGATTAAATGAGGTGATACCTGTAATGTGCTCCGAATAAGGGTTGGAATGTTGCAAACATATAGCAAGGGCTGGCTATTGATTCCTACGTACCATGGTCACTATTTTGTTCATCATAGAACAAAAACCTAGCGAGAACCCCTGTGAACATTTGTGGGTATATTCTGCTGGTCTCGTACTGGCACTTATATAATATGCATGTGTATATACCCAATGTTCAAATTCACGCATATATACTGTTTTGTTATCTGTTTCTTGGTGACTCTAAATTTTCTCTCTTTTTTTGAGATGGAGTCTTGCTCTGTCACCCAGGCTGGAGTGCAGTGGTGCAATTTCAGCTCACTGTAACCTCTGCCTCCTGGGTTAAAGCGATCCTCCTGCCTCAGCCTCCGGTGTAGCTGGGACTACAGGTGCACACCATGATGCCTACCTAATTTTTGTAGTTTTATAGAGCAGGGTTTCGCCATTTTGGCCAGGCTGGTCTTGAACTCCTGCCCTCAGGTGATCTGCCCATCTCGGCCTCCGAGAGTGCTGGGATTACAGACATGAGTCACTGAGAACAGCTTAAATTCTCTTTCTATGTCATTGCTGGGAGACAATCCATCAGTTCCCCCATGAGTCTCTCAGGTCTCTGCGTGTCTTACAAGTAGAAGAACTGACTATCTTTACAAGGATGTTTATGTAGCAAACAGCCTTGGACGACAGAGATAGTGTCTCTCTCCAGATCAAAGGGCATGTTTGTTTTCTGTCCAATATAGATAGATGTCTGCCCCCAGGGCAAGGATCAGGATTTCTTTCTTTCTCCTTCCTTCCTTCCCTCCCTCCCTCCCTCCCTCCCTCCCTCCCTCCCTCCCTCCTTCCTTCCTTCCTTTCTTCCTTCCTTCCTTCCTTCCTTCCTTTCTTTCTTAGATGGAACTTCGCTTTGTGATCTCGGCTCACTGCAACCTCCGCCTCCCAGGTTCAAGCAATTCTCTTGCCTCAGTCTCCTGAGTAGCTGGGATGACAGGCACACGCCACCATGCCCAGCTAATTTTTGTACTTTTAGTAGAGACAGGGTTTTACCTTGTTAGCCAGGATGGTCTCAATCTCCTGACCTCATGATTTGCCTGCCTTGGTTTCCCAAAGTGCTAGGATTACAGGCGTGAGCCACAGCACCCAGGCCAGAATTTCTTATCAGAAATTTGGGCTTCCTGAGCTCAAGGCTCCTCAGCTGTGAGGAATGTGCTGTGAGCACAATACCCACCTCCTCTCCAGACCCCTTCGCATGGTTCCTGTGGGACTTGGGGGCAAGGGAAACTGATGCAAACATAAAGCTCATGCCACTTGCTGTGCTGCGAGTCATAAGGTCACTTGTCTCTGACCCAGGAGTCTCGTGTCTTCTAGCAGCCATGGCACTGCAGCAGGCTGACCCGGGGCCTCGCTCAGAGGGTCAAATCCCAGCTCATCCATGGGCCTTGAGAGCCATGAAACGGTCTTCTCCAGCATCCCTTTCAGGTGCTACCAGAAGTCCTTCATTTGGCTCCTCTGTCACTCTGGGCTAATCCTCTGTTGCTGGATGCACAGCTTGCTTTCCAGTTTGTCACTGTTTTAAACAATGCTGTAGTGTGCACTTGTAGCTGAGCTTTGCTCTCATGTGACTGGCCTGATACTGTAAATCAGAAATTCTGAGGAGTGTTGGCAGGACCCCGATGCCAGCAAGTTGAGGCTCTTGATGCCCATCAGACACTAAGGCCTAATGGGTCCTGAGCCACGGGGAGTTCTCCTCACCCTTCATTCTCCACTGGCCTCTCTCCCTGGGACTGTAGAACCTTCGGAGCCTCCCTCATCCTCCTGCGTCTCCCTGGGGGACATTCAACACACTGGACTCTAAGGGAAGGTTCCTCTCTCTCCAGATCCCGAGCTCCTTGAGGGCAGGGACTTCCTGATCCTTGTGTCCCTGGGAACTGGCACATTGGGTGCTCATCTGATGTTAGCAGAACCTAAAGAGGACCCCTCAATAGATTCAAGGACATTCAGGCACTGCATGTCACAGCATTGAGCCTGCTGGTTCACTCTCATATCACTCTACTCCAGGAGACTCTGAGTGTCACAAAATCACATCTGCTGTCAGGGGGCGGCAGTCAAAGGAGCCTGAGGACTCAGAGGGAGAGTTGCGCTGAGGAGGGGCACAGTCAGCTCCTTAACCTCCCTAAGGCTTCTCACAGTGAGCCCTCTAGAAAGCTTTAATTATTTTGCTTTTACTTTTTTATTTTTATTATTTATTATTATTATTTTGAGACAGAGTCTGGCTCTCTCGCCTAGGCTGGGGTGCAGTGGCATCTTCTCAGCCTCCTGGAGCCTCCACCTCCCAGATTAAAGCAATTCTCCTGCCTCAGCCTCCAGAGTAGCTGGGACTACAGGCACCCGCCACCACACCCAGCTAATTTTTGTATTTTTAGTAGAGACGGGGTTTCATCATGTTAGCCAGGCTGGTCTTGAACTCCTGACCTCAGGTGATCAATATACCTGTCTTGGCCTCCCAAAGTGCTGGGTTTGCAGGCGTGAGTCACTGCACCTGGACTTACTTTTATTTTTTAAGCCCCCATTCTGAGAAGCAACTTTTACTTTTTATTGAGACATACGATATACAGAGAAGTCCACGTCTGAAGTGTACAGCTCAAAGAACACGCACACGCTCAGCACAATCATGTAATAGGCATTCAGATCAATAACACACCAGCATCAGCCCCCCAGCCCCACTTCATGCCCCCTATTGAGTCACCCTCAATGGTAAGCATGACTCTAACTTCCAACAGCACAGAACAGTATGCTGTGTACGCTGCTGTGTCTGGCTTCTTTCATTCCGTATTGTTGGTGAGAGTCAGCCATATTGTGTGTGATTTGAAGCCATTCTTCTTTCTGTGTGGTTTTCCATCACTTGGATAGACAACATTTATTCAGCCATTCTACTGTTGATGGGCATTTGGGTGGTTTCCAATGTGGGGCTATTGTGAACAGCACTGCAAAGAACATTCTAGTGCCAGTCCTTATCCACACACATAACCCTGTTGGGTGTACACAGAGTGAAAATGCTGGGTTATGGTGCAGATTTATCCGCTTTAGTGGATGCTCTGAAATTCTTAGAAAAATGTTTATTTAATGAATAACTTTTCTGAGTCAAACAATCAGGGTGATGGATGAGTTGAAATTATAGCTACAGTCAGGGCCTCATGGGTAATTATCTCCCAGGGCAGCGGCCAAGGGTCCTGCACTCAGAAGAGCCTGTGCTTAGGATTTAATTCTCTGTGGTTGCTGCCTTGAAATTCCTAGTAATTTCAACGATGGGACAACAGCATGTTCTGCTCACCCTCCACATCCCCTGGTGCCATAGGCAGAAGGCCTAGCTGACATTTATGGCTGAGAGATTGGCAGTCCTCTGGGGCTGCCATGAAGGAGGCGGGGAACACAACCCTGAAGGGGCCAGGGGGTCTCTGGGCAGCTGGGGCTGGGAAATGGCCATTTTGGAGCGTGAAAAACTTGTGAAATGATCTTGAGGCCCCATTCATAATGCATGAGAGGTCGGGTCGGGGAGCCTCTCTGGACACAGGCCCTTTGTTCCTTCCAGGACTATGGGAGCACTTTCTTCATAATCGTCTCAGAGAGGAAGGAAGCGGAGAAGATTTATCTCCCAGAGTCAAATCCGCTTCCTTGGGAGAGGCAGCTATCTGTCCCTCACAGAACTGAGCGCCCTCGAGAGAATTCTATGCAATGAGTTACAAAGAGCCAGATTTGAAGGGTCGAAGATATATAGCTTGCTGACAGAGCCTTAGATAATATACATTGTGTGCATGGAGAGAGAGAGAGAGAGAGAGAGAAGCTTCTCCCTACACCAGCCTTTTTCACAGCTGTCTATATTGTTCGCCCTCCCAGCCTCCTCTTGAAGGAGTTTTGTTTGCTTTGCTTTGTTTTTAAACAGAAGAAAGAAAATGACAGTAGAGGTAGGATTTTCTCTAAACCTCCAGCACAAAAGTCAATAGCTCAGCTAGAAATAGGCTCGAGGCCAAAGGTCAACTAATCAATCACCAAATACATTTTGAGGGCATTCCTAGAAGGGGCGCCCATAGTCGAGTGAGCAGGAGAAGCCTGGGCAGTGAGTTCAGGGCTGCTGCAGCGGGTGGGGTGGGGCGTGGCTGAATGTGTTTCCTGGAAGCTTCAAGGCGAATCTGTTTTTTGCAAAGTGCTGACTGTTTCCTGCTTCCACATGGGCTCCATGTTGGCACGATAGGAGCCTGCCCCATGGGCTGGAGCTGACTGGACCAGGGCTGAACACCTGACACAAGCTGGGCCAATCAGAGTCTCGTCTCATGAAATTGACATTGTGTCCGCTGTCTGGGACAAAGCGGATGGAGTATTGGGTGGGGACAGCATCCATGTTGTCTCTTTCTCTCTCTCTCTTTTTTTTTTTTTTTTTTTTTGATGCATACTTTTGCTCTTGTCACCCAGGCTGGAGTGCAATGGCATGATCTCGGCTCACTGCAACCTTCGCCTCCTGGGTTCAACCCATTCTCCTGCCTCAGCCTCCCAAGTAGCTGGGATTACAGGCACCCGCCATCACACCTGGCTAATTTTTGTATTTTTAGTAGCGACGGGGTTTCACCATGTTGGCCAAGCTGGTCTGGAACTACTGACCTCAGGTGATCCACCTGCCTCTGCCTCCGAAAATGCTGGGATTGCAGGCATGAGCCACCACGCCCGGCCTATGTTGTCTCTCGCAGAGAGAGATAAGACAGAAATGGGCCAGGCTAGGTGGCTCACACCTGTAATAGAGGTGTGCAGATCACCTGAGGTCAGGGGTTCGAGTCCAGCCTGGCCAACATGGTGAAATCCTGTCTCTACCAAAAATACAAAAATTAACCAAGCATGGTGATGCAAGCCTGTAATCCCAGCTTCTAGGGAGGCTGAGGCAGGAGAATCGCTTGAACCTGGGAGGCAGACATTGCAGTGAACTGAGATCATGCCACTGAACTCCAGCCTGGGAGACAGAGCAAGACATCGTCTAAAAACAAACAAGCAGAAGAAGGCAGAAATGAAGCACAAGGAGAGACAAAGGGAGGCAGAGAGAGAGAGAGAGAGAGAGAGAGAGCACGAGTGCTGGCCTCCTGGACTCCGCTTTTCCAGGCCCTGCTTCCAGCTCTGCAAGGTCCAATCACGTTCTCACCTTTGGGTTCTCTGAGACACCCCCCTTGTCCTTCTAGTAAAACTCCCCTTGATAATCCAACTTACCAGAATGGCTGTATGCAGGGCCAACTACAGAACATAGTTGCAAAAGGAAATGGCGGGGCCTTTTGTTCAAAATGTGTTAAGAATTTCAATATGGCAGCAGCAGAACCCAAAACAAAAGCGTGAAGCCATTCCCAGCGTGAAACTGTGCAGCTGGTAGCTTGAACACCTGTAGGAACCCGCTGTGGGTTTATGTTGCCTGCAACCAAAAGAACCTTGAGGAAGACTGACCTGTTTGGAAAGTGGCCTTCCCGTGTGAAGGAGAGGCATTGAAATGGCTGTGTCGTCTGGTGTATATGCCCTGGGGTTCATTGTCTCGTGGGGAGAAGGAATTCAGGACACAGACATATGTGGGTGGGTTAAGGAGTGGAAAGTTTAATAGAAGAAAGGAGAGAGGGGAGCAGTTCCGAGAAAGGAAGAGGGGGAGGGAGGGAGGGAGAGGGAGAGAGAGAGAGAGAGAAAGAGAAAATCCGAAGGAAAAGGGGGAGGTGGTGGACTGTAGCAGATTTTATAGGCAGGCTGGAGAAGGGGGTGTCTGATCTATATAGGGCTCACAGATTGGTTCGATCAGGTATGACATATACATAGAGCACAGGGAAGGCTGGTTGCCCCACCCTAATCTTATTATGCAAATAGGCTTTCCAGTTGATTGAGCCATCTTGCCTGCTCCTCACTGCACAGGTGGCTGATAAAGAGAAGGGAAGATGGAGCCTCCATCTTGAACAGGATTGGCACAACTGCCGGGATCTGTGTCCATAGCTCGATTTTACAGGCTGCTCTTTGTTAGAAAATAATTTGGGGCTGCTTCTCATTAAAAAGAAAAGCCTTACTGAGGACTCCCATATCCTTACTATCTGCCTAAGTGATTTCTTAACTCCTGTGTCAGTGTTTAGAACGCTTTCCTAGAATTACATCAGAGGGGCAGCGATAGGCAATAAAACTTCAGAAGACAGAGAAAGTTCAGGGTGACTAAACAACATGAAAGAAAAGGCGTTCCTGCGGCAGGTGGTCAACAGAGAGCCTTGGGGTGTGTGGGAACAAACGCCTGTAAACTCTGTGCTGCTGGCCCAAGTGCAGGCAGGGCCTGAGGCCCAGGGAGGACAGCTCCTAGGGCAGATGGTACAGCCCAAGAATCCAAAAGGCACCAACGCAGGCAGGATGATGAAGAGGAGTCGGGAACAGATCAGGGCAAAGAGACAGAGACCTTTCTCTTCAGCAAAGGCATCAGCAGTGCAGTAAGAAGGGCCAGGCAGGACCGTGATGTTTTTTTGTAATGTGTCTGAACACTTGCAGTTCGGCTGTATTATGTTTAATTAACTGGAATTAACTGAATACTATATTCATTCTCCATGGTGGCTTCAAATACCCCCATCCAATTTTTTTTTTTTTTTTTTTTTTTTTACTAGAGATGGGGTTTCACCATGTTAGTCAGGCTGGTCTCAAACTCCTGACCTCAGATGATCCACCTGCCTCAGCCTCCCAAAGTTCTGGGATTACAGGCATGAGCCACCAAGCCCGGCCAGCATCTAAGTCTTTATAAACTCTCAGGTTAAAAAGAAGAAGAAGGCCAGGCGCGGTGGTTCACGCCTGTAATCCCAGCATTTTGGGAGGCCGAGGCGGGTGGATCACCAGGTCAGGAGATTGAGACCATCCTGGCCATGGTGAAACCCCGTTTCTACTAAAATACAAAAAATTAGCCTGGCGTGGTGGCACGCACCTGTAGTCCCAACTACTCAGGAGGCTGAGGCAAGGGAATCGATTGAACCGGAGACAGAGGTTGCAGTGGGCTGAGATCGTGCCAGAGCAAGACTTCGTCTCAAAAAAAAAAAAGAACAAGAACAAGAAAAGCAGAAGGAGAAGGAGGAGGAGGAAGAGAAGGGGGAAGGCGGGGAGAGAAACGAGGAGAGTAGGGGGAGGGGGAAAAGGAGAAGGAGAAAGAAGATTTTGGATTGGATGAAGCCCGTCTGGCTGGACGCCATGGCTCATGCCTGTAATCCCAGCACTTTGGGAGGCCAAGGCGGGTGGATCACCTGAGGTTGAGACTTCCAGATCAACCTGACCAACATGGAGAAACCCTGTCTCTACTAAAAACAGAAAAATTGGCCAGGCGTGATGGTGCATGTCTGTAATCGCAGCTACTCAGGAGGCTGAGGCAGGAGAATCGCTTGAACCCGGGAGTCAGACGTTGCGGTGAGCCGAGATCTTGCCATTGCACCCCAGCCTGGGCAACAAGAGCAAGAATCCATCTCAAGAAAAAAAAAAAGCCGAGTTGCTGGGGCTCTGAGTGGAAGGGAAGGGGGTCAGTCAGCGGTGACCATACAGGGGTTCTCTTCGCTGGCTGTGTCTGCCCAGGTCAGGAGCGCATTGCATCTAGGCACCGTGCTAGGGGCCGGTGGGGCATGGGAGTGTCAGGAATAGCCTGCCTCTCTGCCTCTTTCCAGATCACTCATTAGACTGTTGGCCGGGACATGCTGAGCCCACAGTGCTGTGACATGTCGCCCCCTTGGGTGGCCATCAGTCCCACCCATGAATCAGTAGCTTCCCATTCAGGGCCATCTTGCAACAATTTGGGACCCACCTAATTGGATTAAATGTCAAAGGAAATAATGAGAGACCTTGCCGGCCACCTCTGACACCCAGGTTCATTGTGTCTGTTGCCTTTTCCTGATGTACAACCTTTTGTAGCCTGTTGGCAGTAGGTTGGCATGGTGCTCTTAGTGTCACGGAGATCGGGCTAAGGTTGTGAACAGGTGTGGATCTGAGTCGCAGCATCTCCACTTACAGGCTGTGCAGCCTTGGGAAAGTCACTTAACCTGTCTGAGCCTCCTTTTCCTCAGCTGTAAAATGAGAATGATAATATTTCTTTATCCCCCAAGATGGCTGTGAGGCATAGGGAGAAAATTTGATCTTTAATTATCTGGAAGTAATTAAAGTTGCCTGGCATGTAGTGATACAAATTATTAATATTATTACTAATTCATGCTAGTTCAGTGACCATTAACTATTTCTTTTCCAAGTGTTTCTAGGTTTCCAGGTCCTCCATTTCATAATCCATTCTAGAGTCCTGGCGGGGGCTGACATCAAGCTAGTTTGTTCACCATACCTGAAATAAAGCCATTTTCACCAGCTCTTTAGTGAGCAGGGCTCGCCTGCTTTTGCCGGCATGCACACAATAGGTGCATAAACAGTGAACTTCAGAGAGACAGCCAGGCACTGTAATAAATCACAGAACATCTGCTGAAGGGAATATCACTCATTTAGTAAATACTGGCGGGACGTGTGCATGAATTCAGCCATTAAAAATTATGTTATGAGGCCGAGTGCAGGTGCTCACACCTGTAATCCCACCACTTGGGAGGCTGAGGTGGGCAGTTGATTTGAGGTCAGTTCAAGACCAGCCTGGCCAACATGACAAAATCCCGTCTCTACTAAAAATAAAAAAAAAATAGCCAGGTGCAGTGGCATGCGCTTGTAGTCCCCGTTACTCGGGAGGTGGAGGTAGGAGGATCACTTGAACCTGGGAGGCAGAGGTTGCCGTCAGCCAAGAGCACTCCACGGCACTCTAGCCTGGGCAACAGAGCGAGACTGTCTCAAAAAAGAAAAAAATATATATATATATCCAGTGGAAAAAAGAATACAAACTTGTATAATTCTGTGTTGTTTCACTTCATCTGACAAGACTATAATTAAGATGTATAAATATTCACAGGTTATAAAAAGGAAAGAAAGGAGGGCAATTCGCAGAAGTGCTAGGAGTGGCCATATTCCAGCTGTGTGTATGTGTGGACCGGAGTTAGCAGAGCAGGCCTGAGACTGCAATCTTTAGGAAGACCTGCCTGCTAGGTTGGCTCTTGGCTGGTGTCTGGGAACGTGGCACTTGAGCTGTTTCCTAAATGATGAAAGTGATTCACTGTGCCTAGACCACAGACGACGTGGTTCATGCTAAGCACGTGCTTTCCTTCTGGACGTTTGGAATTTGGTACGTGCGAAGGAGAAGGTGCCCAAGTGAGCAACCCTTAGAAAAACTGTGGAGTGCTGAGTCTGTGATGGGCTTCCTCACACAGAGGCTTGCAGACACGTGGCTGCATTTGTTGATGGGGCGGAATGTGTTCTGTGCAACCCTCCATGGGGAGGGGAGGGCGTGAGAGAGCCTCACAGGGACTCCTGCAGAGTCTACCTCTGTGGTTTCGCCTTTTGATCTGACTGTGTATCCTTACTGCACTGCTGTAACTAGACCTTAGCCACAAATACAACTACCTGAATATGCTGAAGCCCATGAATTCTTTCAGCAAATCCGTAAATGTGGGGGTGACCTTTGGGACTCCCAGCATCACTGTGTGAGGTTTCTTGCTTCTTTTTTCTGGAAGGTGCTTGTGTTACTTTCATAAGAAAAAAATGAATACGCTTCTAAGTTTTGCCAAATGAACGTGCAGCCGTGATGTTCTGCCAGTAACAAGGTCACCTTCCTGGTGCCATGCCACATCCTCAGCGGCAGCTTCCCTCCCGCCCTGGCCTTGGCTCCAACACCCCTCCCGTGGAGACTGTCAGAAGCCACCACTACCTCTCTTCCTACCGGGCTGCAGGCAGGAAACGACCCACATATCCTGGAACCGAGGCCTCGTCCCTGAAAGGGAACCACACATGAATGCAACAAGACACAAGAACTCCCAAATATGGACATGAGATGTTAAAGAACTCCCAAATATGGGCATGAGATGTTATAAGTAGCCAAGAATGTGCTTTCAGAAATGGTACCAAACTCCTCAGCCGCTCCTGGGGAATTTCTCTCGGGAATGTGGAGGCGAATGGTCATTCTTTTCTGGAAAGGTCACGGCTTAAGTTAACATTCACCGCCCCAGTGAGTGCCCTGACTAAGCTTGTGAATGAGAGAATGAGAATGGAGTGATTTCAGCAAGCAGAGGGGGCTAAAGGGACATGTTGCCAAAAATGCAAACCCAGCAGCCAAGATTGCAGTCACTTTCAATACATGTCAAGCTGCAATACAGTTTCAAGTTGCAATCAGTTTGCAAGTTGGTAACATTTTTGGGTTCCTTTTGTTTAGGTTCTGGCTTGTCGGCTTGGAGGGTGCGTTTGTCTGGAGTGTCAAGACTGACCTGGGGGTGGGGGCGGGGGACTTGTTCACCTGGGAAGGATGCCACATCTCCCAGCTTTTAGAAGAGGTGAATGGATGAGCAAATGAATGAGTGCATGAGCAGGCATGGTGCTTAGAAACACAGTGAACCAACTGGTTGTGGTGGCTCATGCTTGTAATCCCAGCGCTTTGGGAGGCTGAGGCGGGTGGATCACCTGAGGTCACGAGTTCGATACCAGCCTGGCCAACATGGTGAAACCTCCTCTCTACTAAAACTACAGAATTAGCTGGGTGTGGTCGCAGGCACATGTAATCCCAGCTACTCAGGAGGCTGAGGCAGGAGAATCGCTTGAACCCAGGAGGTGGAGGTTGCGGTGAGCTGAGATCATGCCATTGCACTCCAGCCTGTGCAACAGGAGTGAAACTCCATCTTAAAAAAAAAAAAAGAAACAAACAAACAAAAGAGAAACACAGTGAACCAACCCCAGATCCCAAACTGTAGCAGCCTCCATAAGAAACAGAGCATAGCGTAGTGGTGAGAACTACTACCTATGCTCTGCTAGTAGGGCTGTGCTGTCAGACGGACTTGGTTCCCAGACCTGCCTCCCCCACAGTGAACTTGGACAAGTCGTGAATCTGACGTGGGTGTTAGCCACAGAGGTCTTAGGCAAGATCCACGAGCATCTGTTTCCTCATCTGTCACATGGTGCCCATCATTTCTATTTTGAGGGGCAGTGTGAGGATGAAATACAATTATACATGTGAAGGGCAGGCATTCGGCAACTATCAGCTCCTCAGGGTTTATTAGGAGGGTAAGCCAGGAGAAGCATAAAGTTTCTACCTTCCAGCCAGGTACGGGAGCTCATACCCGTAATCTCAGCACTTTGGAGGCTGAGGTGGGAGGATTGCTTGAGACCAGGAGTTGAAGTCTAGTCTGAGTAACACAGTGGAATCCTGTCTCTGTAGAAAATAGAAAAATTAGCTAAGTGTGGTGGCAAGTGCCTGTGGTCCCAACCACTCAGGAGGCTGAAATGGGAGAACCACTTGAGCCCAGGAGGTTGAGGCTGTGATGAGCTGTGACCATGCTACTGTACTCAGCCTGGGTGACAGAGTAAGACCCTGTCAAAAAAAAAAAAAAAAAAAAAAAAGTTTCTACATTCTTGTGGAAAGAAAGGAAGGGTGAGGGAAGGAAATTAACCTTTATCAAAATCAAAATGTACCAGGAACTTTAAATTTTATTTAATCCAAACAGGAATTCTTTTCAGATGGAGTTGGTCTTTTCAAAAAGTCATGTACACATAAATTCCTTAGGGATTTCATTAAAATGTAAACTCTGATTTAGGAGGTCCTGGGTTGGGGGCTGAGAGTCTGCATGTATCTATTTATTTTTCTTCCCTACCTAGCTAATTTTTAAATGTTTTATAGAGACCAGGTCTCTCTGTGTTGCCCAGGCTGCTCTCAAACTCCTGAGCTGAAGGAGTTGTCCTGCCTTAGCCTCCCCAAGTGCTGGGACTACAGGTGTGAGCCACCACACTCAGCCCCGCCTGCATTTCTCACAGGCTGGAGGGTGATGCTAATGCTCCTGATCCACGACCACGCCTTGAAGGACAAGAAGGTAGGCAACTCTGACTGTGCCCATTGCATAGATGAGGAAACTGAGGCTCAGTGAGAAAACCCAGGACTCTCTGTCTCCAAAGCCCTCTTTCTCTTGTGTGACTCAAGGTTTCTCAGTGACTGATGACCTTCTGATGGGCGTATGCCATCAGGGAAGGGTGGCACACCCAGAGGAATGAAGGGGCTCTATGAGATGCCAGAGCAGCCAGTATGCCAGAGCAGCCAGCAAGCTGCACAAGTGTTGAGAGGAGAGAACGGTGTCTCTGGAGTTTGCGAGCCAGGGCCACAGCGTGGAACGAAGTCTACAGACAGGAGCCAAGGCCGTAGCACAAGAATGGAGCCACTGCTGAAAGCAAGCCCAGTGTGCTTGGCGCTAAGGGGAGGGTGACGGGCGCCCTGGCCTCTGTCTCCTGCCAGCCTCTGAGCTCCTGCTAGTGCCTCCCACTGGCCAAATCCAAGGAAGCCAAAGGGATGAGATCCTAGAGATCTGTTTTCTGGGCTGGAGAGCAGAGAAGAGAAAAATTGAGAATGGCGGGGGAAGGGCACACACAATGTAGTTGACATGTCCTGGAATCCCAGATCTGCTACTTACTAGACACATGGTCTTGGGTCAGACATTCTCATCTCTGAGCCTTGGTTTCTGTCACTGTAATGTAGGGCAAATAATAGCACCTTCCCCACAGGCTCATGGCAAACATCATAAAGGTACTGCATATCACCACCACTTGTAATAACCCTGCTGATCAGGAAAGAAGTTCTGGGAGAAGAAAAAGGCTTTTTCCCAGATGTCAAGAGCTAAAGACACAATGGTTCTGTTGAAACTGTCAAGAGTTCAAGCTGGAGTTCTGCTTTCCAAATAAAAAGACCTCCAGGCCCTCTGTAATGTAGTCGTGGATCAGTTCTGAATCACCAGCACTCTGCTCAAGCACAGCAACTGTCTCCATATTTTCATGGTTTACATACAGTGCAGAGGCTGTGAAGATGCTACTTGATGCAGCTTTGGCTGCATCTGATGACTCTGGTGGAGAAACAGCCAAGTAGACAGGGAGCTGCAAAACAACAACCTGTTCCTGTCACTGTCTCAGTGAAGGAGTCTGCTACATTCCCAGATGCACATCTGAGAAACCCAGGAGGGATCCTGATGGTGCCAAGTCCAGCTCCTTTCCATTTCCAGTGCTCTAGTCCAAGCCCCTGCTGTCCCACACCTCCTCACTGGGTTCTACTCTTTCCATCTATTCCCATAAAACAGCCTAAGTGGCCTTCCTACAATGCACATCTCAGCATGACACTTCCTGCTGAAACCTGTGAGCACCTCCCATGTCTCCGAGAACACGGTCCTACAGGCTCCTCCTGGGCTGGTCTTGCTCTCATCCGTCCTGGCTCGCTCTTCTCCAGCTAACGCCGGCTTCCTTTCGACTCCCCACGCAGCTCTCTCTCCTTCCCTAGGCCTGCCCATGGTCTGGACTGATGTCCATTCTCTCCTCTCATCCATCTTCTCCTCTCCATCTCCCAGGTCTCAGCTTGCCTTTCACTCCCTGGAAGCCCCTGTTCTCCCTGAGTGGTTGCCATCCAGTTACACGCCCTGAGGGCCCTGTGGTATTTTTCTCCTCAGCACTTGTAACTAAGTGATTATGTGCATGATATGGGATTTGATGGTGTCTTCCCTTTAGAATATCCCAAGTGGTAGAAACCGTGTCCATGTTATTCACCACTCTGACAGTGCTTAGCCTGGTGCCCGGCAAGGAGTAGGTTCTCCAGAAACAGTTGTTGAATGAATGAATGAATGAGAAAATAAAGAAATGACAGCCATGCACGGTGGCTCTCACGCCTGTAATCCCAGCACTCTGGGAGGCCGAGGCAGGGAAATCACTTGAGGCCAGGAGTTTGAGGCCAACCTGGCCAACATGGCAAAACCCATCTCTACTAAAACTATAAAAATTAGCCAGACTTGGTGGCACATGCCTGTAATTCCAGCTACTCAGGAGGCTGAGGCAGGAGAATCACTTGAACCTGGGAGGTAGAGGCTGCAGTGAACTGAGATCGGGCCACTGCACTCCAGGCTGGGTGACAGAGTGAGACTCTGTCTTAAAAAAAAAAAAAAAAAAAGAAATGAAGAAATGAGACACCATCTCCACAGGCACCTCTGTCTCTAGGTCCTAAATCTTCACATTCATGGTTTCAGCATGGGAGGAGCTGAAGCAGTAGTTCGCTCTTTGAAGGCATGAACATTGAGGGTTTGGGTGTCCAAATGAGAGAAGTAACCTGCAGAAACAGTTGTGACCCCTTTATGACTTTTACAAAAGCCATAGGCAGAAACCACAAGCCCCCTGTGGCCCATAGATGGTGGCACTAAGTGAGCTTGGCAGCTTCTGCGGGGAGTGCATCATCCTGGCAAATTTACTCCAGCTTTCGAAGAGGGGTCGGTGGTGGTGGTCTGGCAGGTGTGTGGAACTGGACAGAGAGACAGGTCTATGAGAGCTCCTCTGTTGTGACCTTAGGAAGAGTGGCCACCATTCTGAGAGTCCCGTTCGTTAGGTGCCCAACATCGGAAGCAGGTGTTTTTACAGATAGGGAAAGTTTTACAGATAGGGAAAGTGAGGCTAGTTAGATAGCTGGCCCAGGTCACACAGCCAGCGGACGGGCAGAGCGTGGTGCCTTGGCCCCAGCTTTTGGCCCCGGGCTCTGCCGCCTCTGGCTGATAGGGAGCACTTTACAAGGAGCGGCTCCATGCACAGGCCTTCAGGATTTTTGCTCTTCACATGACTTTGTGCGTCAGCCCAACCCACTTCTCTCTTCTTTGAGTCTCCTATCTGGTCTCTGTGAATCTAGGACAGTGGCTGAAGACATCACTTCTGGAGTTAGATCCAAGGTGTGAACCCCCAGCTCTTCCCCTCCTGTGCGATTTCAAGCAAGTCAGTCCACCTCTCTGTGCCTTGACTTCCTTGGTGCCTTGACTTCCTCGTATGTAATATTTGCATATTACCTGAGCTCGCTTCATAGAATTGTGATGATGAAATGAGTCACTGCTGGTAAAGGCCTTAGAATAGAGCTTGGCACAAACAGCCATGTGCATGTTTGCTATTAACATATTTTAAGATAACAAATCCACATTTGCTCAAAGAACGGAACTTTGTTGGAAAATTCTCTTAATCTGTTCCTGGGTGCCCTGCCAAGTAGTCTGTCTGCTTAGAACTAGGAGACTCAGCTCCAGTCCTGCCCAGCCTGCCCCCCCCTTGCTGTATGCCCTTGACAGCTTGCTGGGTCTCCATAAGCATCCATTTTCACACCTGTGAAATCAGCTGTCCTCCTCCTCCACAAGAGGCCTCTGAGCATTCAAAGAAATACTGACTCTGACTGGTGTGGTAGCTGATGCTTGTAATCCAGCACTTTGGGAGGCCGAGGCGGGCAGATCATGAGGTCAGGAGATCGAGACCATCCTGGCTAACACTTTGAAATCCTGTCTCTACTAAAAATACAAAAAATTAGCCAGGCGTGGTGGCGGGCACCTGTAGTTCCAGCTACCTGGGAGGCTGAGGCAGGAGAATCGACTGAACCCGGGAGGCGGAGGTTGCGGTGAGCAGAGATTGCACCACTGCACTCTAGCCTGGCAACAGAGTGAGATTCTGTCTCAAAAAGAAAAGAAAGAGAGAGAGAGAAGGAAGGAAGGAAGGAAGGAAGGAAGGAAAGACAGACTCAAACGCAGCAAGTAGCTGAATCGGAGAGTCTTTTCTTGTCCTTCTAACCATGTAATCTAAGATTCACAGGGGCACACCGAACATCCCAGGAGTCACCCTGCTTCTGTGAGCTTGGCTGCCTGCCACCACTGGAAAGCCTCAGAGTCATTCACAACACAGTCTCAAAAATAACAGCCACTGTCTTCCTGTTTTCCAGCTGTCATCTCCACAGTGGGACTGGAAGGGGGACTGGAAGGACTCGGGAACTCTAAGTCCTAACAAAGAAAACAATATGCCTGCGGCTGTCCAAGGCTGTGGCCTCCGCTGTGGGTGTGGGCTGAGGCTTGGGCCTGTTCTCCCCTTCTCTGAGGCCTCACATCGCTATCCTGATTGGGGAAAGGTCCCCCTTCCTTGTCGTGTGTACAGGGGCAGCCTCTGCTTGGTTGTGCTGAGTAGGCAGATTCGTGTTTTTTGATGGGGATTTGCCTGAAATCTGCTTAGACTCTTGGCCTGGCTGGTGCCACCAGACAAGGGCAGCGCCATGGGCTTGGCCCACGTGGCTGCAGGGGCTCAGGAAGGAGGTGGAAGCCAGCGGGAAACACCCCTCCTCCAGTCCGGAGCGGACGCCTGCCCTGAACCCAGGCCTGCCATGGGAGGCCTGACTGCTTGCGGCTGTCGTGATTTTCAAGGATAGGCTCAGGGAGGGCTGATGGGGCCAGGGCTGGACGTGGAACAGACAGCCTTCGAGGCAGTTCCTGGAAACAGGCTCCAAAAGTTCTCTCCTTAGGTTCTTCTGAGCAAATGGTCAGTAGTTCCCTGGGTCTTCATTTTCACAACAACCCAGGGATGCTTAGTAGTAATGCAGAAAGTGAGATGTGAGGGTAAGGTGTTGTCACCTTGGCTGGCGTCCTTGGGGCAGGGACAAAAATATTAAACAAAATGCCAGCGTGGTGGCGCACACCTGTAATCCCAGCACTTTGGGAGGTGGAGGTGGGAGGATCACTTGAGCCCAGTTAGAGGCCATCCGGGGTAACAAAGTGGGACCTTGTTTCCTTCTTTTGTTTTTTTGAGACGGAGTCTCTCTCTGTCACCCAGGCTGCAGTACAGTGGCACGATCTCGACTCACTACAACTTCCACCTCCCAGGTTCAAGTGATTCTCCTGCTTTGGCCTCTTGAGTGACTGGGATTATCGGCGCCCACCACCACACCTGGCTAATTTTTTGTATTTTCAGTAAAGATGGGATTTCACCATGTTGGTCAGGCTGGTCTTGAACTCCTGACCTCAGGTGATCCACCCACCTCGGCCTCCCAAAGTGCTGGGATGACAGATGTGAGCCACCTCGCCCGGCCAGGACCCTGTTTCTAAGAGACAGAAACAAAACAACCACATTAGACAGGTGTGGTGGCATGCACCCACAGAACCAACTACCCAGGAGGCTGAGGCAGGAGGATCACTTGAGCCCGGGAGGTTGAGGCTGCAGTGAGTTGTGACAGTGCCACTGCACTCCAGCCTGGGTAGCAGAGTAAGACCCTGTCTCAGAAAAAAAAAAAAAAAAAAAAGAAGAAGAAGAAAATTAACAAGTCTATGTGTCCTTCTCTGAGCTTCCAAGAAGGGTTGATGAATGGATGACAGTTTGGCAGGCCTGGGATCCTTGCGGCTCTGATCAGGTAATGGGTTATGCTGACATCAGGGAGAGCGCTGTGAAAGATCCATGGACGAGGAGGTCGTGCAGGGGTGAGGGAGAGGTGTTGGAGGCCCATACTGGGTGGGCTGCTGCTTGGCGTGGCCTCTGGGGCCATGTGTGAGCACGGAGGGCACTTGTCACCTGTCTCTTGAATCCCACTTCTAGATTTGGGGGCAAGCAGATATTATGAGTCTGAGCTAGAAGCCACATTGAACTTTATGCCAGTTCCAGTCTCATGGGAAGCAGATTCGAATCCGCAGTGGGAGTTAGACGTGCCAGCAGTGTACTCAATGTAATCCCCGTGGCGGGTCGAGGGGCTGGGGTGGGTGGAGGGGGTGCTGAAGGGCTTCAGCCATGGGGCGCGTGTGACAGTGAGAGAGCAGAAGGGGAGGGAGGACAGCAGTTTGGGATCAGGGAAGAGCCTCAGACTGGAGAGCAGCAATGAGAACGTAGGGGGCCCAGAACAAAGAGGGCTGAGTGGAGGGGTCCGGAGTGGCGGGGGGTGGGGCCGGAGTAGCGGGGAGGGGAGCTTTAGGAGCCTTGCCCTGCTCTGACGCTGGCTGGGAGCAGGGACACTGCCAGATTCTCTTTTGCAGGGAGATCTCAGCCGTGCACTGCCGTGGGCACCACAAACCCAGGAACGCAGACGCAGTGGCCCACAAACAGGGTTGTGTTGTGTTATAGGAGCCGGTGAGAACGGTTCCACGCCGAGGGCTGCAGGGGCTCCACTGGATGGAAGCAGTTTCAACACTGTTTCAAACAGGCAGCCTTGTGGCAGCCACCTCGACCTGCAGGTTCCCCAAGCTGCCCTTTTGGTGCCACAAGGCCCCGTGTCTTCCAAAGCTCCCGCCAGTGTGACAACAGCTTACACTTATGCACCAGTTGTTCCGGGTACGGCTGGGGATTGGAACCCCAGGTGCCTGTGCCCGTCTCCCGGAGCTTGTAATTCAGCCAGGAGCAGCCCGGGCAGCAGGGCTTTTCCAAGCATCCCTCGAGACTCTGGTCCAAGCATCCCTCAAGACTCTGTCCCAAGCATTCCTCGAGACTCCAGCAGCAGCAGCGGGGCTCAGGGCTGCTGACTGTGCCAAGAGCAACAGGTGGGCTGATCTTTTGACTCAGTTACCTGTTGGCTGCTGTGGACAGTGTGTGCTGCCAAAGCCCGTGCGTCCACGCATGCATCTGCCCAGGCGAGCTCCGAGGCTGCCTGAAGCCTGCACACCAGGGCCATGGGGCTCTCCCATCCTGTGGGTCTCATCAACCCAACCCCAGATATCTTAGTGTCAGGTGTTAGAGGTTTCAAAAAGCACAGACAGATGAACATTCTTTTATTCGGGGCCAGGTCGTTTCCATACCCCCTGGGTGTGGGTGTCCCAGATTAGTCCATGGAATCTGCAGGCTGGCGGATGGGGCTGTGTCTGAAGGCCAAAGGATGCCCCCCCATCTGCGGGCCATCCGGCTGTGGTGCCCATGTGGCGTCCCTTCCCTGGGGGGAGCTGCTAAGCCCCAGTCCCCTGGCTGCCCCTCTCTGCCCTCTGTTTCCTGGTAAGTGTAAAAAGCTGTCACTGAGGACGTCAGCCTGTCATGGGAATGCTCGCAGCCAGTTTGCAGAGGACCGAAATCTCTTTAAAGGAGGGCACAACCTTTCTTCCTCTTGGATGGGAGAAGAGACGAAACAGATGTAAAACCACCTGGAGAACAGTGACTTAAATACTCACAGCTGTGAGCCGCAGAGGAGGCCTGTCACAAGCTGAATGGTGGACATGTCCAGTCCTAACCCCTGTGCCTGTGGCCTGATTTAGACAGAGGGTCTTTGCAGCTGTGACTAAGGTAAGGATCTCAAGATGAGATCATCCTAGATTAGGGGTGGGTCCAAAATCCAACAACTGCTGTCTTTCCAAGAGGCAGAAGAGGGCTGGGTGCAGAGCCTCACGCTTGTAATCCCAGCACTTTGGGAGGCAGAGGCGGGAGGATCACTTGAGCCGAGGAGTTTGAGACCAGCCTGGGCAACATAGTGAGATCTTATCTCTACTAAAAGTTAAAAAAAAAAAAATTACCCATGTGTGGTGGTGCGCTTGTAGTCCCAGCTATTCAGGAGTCTCAGGTGGGAGGATCACCTGAGCTCAGGAGGTCAAAGCTTCAGTGAGCTGTGATCACACCACTGCACTCTAGCCTGGGTGACAGAGTGAGATCGTGTCTAAAAAAACAAACAAACAAACAAACAAAAAACAACCAAAACGAAAGAAGCGGAAGAGGAGAAGAGATGGGCACAGAGAAGGCCACATGCAGCTGGAGGCAGTGATTGGAGCGACGCGGCCACAAGCCAGGGACTGCAGGCAACCTCCGCCAGAAGTGAAGTGGCGGAGCGGCTGGGCAGAGTCTCCCTCACAGCGCTCAGAAGGATACAGCCCTGTGTAGCCCTCGTTTTGGACTTCTGGCCTCCTGAATTATGAGACAGAAGACTTTCTGTTGCTTCCAGGCACCCAGTTCTTGACACTTGTTACAGCAGCTACAGGAAACGAATACAAGATACATGCCAGAAAAAATCAAGCTCTAGCCCCAGAGGGTGAGCTCCATCCCTGGTCCCCAAAAAAGGGGCTGGGCACATCGAGGGCGGGAGCGCCCAAACCCGAGGGCACCAAGGGTCCCCTCATTGCCTTTAGCCAAGCCTGGGTAGGGGACATCCCTGGGCAGTGCCTAGTCAACTTTAAGGTGCCCCTGAGACTCCCAGAATCTTGTTAAAATGCGGACTGCGATTCAGTAGGTCCTGGCAGCTGGAGGCTGCCTTTCTAACAGGCTTTCTAGTGATGCTGGCATTGCTGGTTCCGGACTGTCCTCTGAGCAGCGAGGCCTTAGGTTAGTGCTTCTTTCTGGGTGTTCCCTGGGCCACATGTGTCAATGTCACCCTGATGCTGGTTAAAAATTGGAAAATCCAGGGCGTCGTTCCTGACCTACAAAATCAGGCTGTTTGGGACTGAGCCCCAGACATTTGTGTGTTTAACTACCTCCCAGAACAGTCCTGAAACTACCGAGGTTTAAAGTATTCAGGGTTGGGCTGGGTGCAGTGGCTCATACCTGTAATCCCGGTGCTTTGGGAGGCCAATGAAGGAGGAATGCTTGAGGCCAGGAGTTTGAGACCA
>PVKV010024187.1:0-31895 GCA_004027835.1 Alouatta palliata | reverse complement strand
GCGCGCACACACACACACACACACACACACACAAAGAGAGAGAGATAGGTGATAAACCTACAGATACCCAATTTATTTTCTCTTCTCTCTATTGTGTGACCTGGAAGTCGACCCAATGCTATATGGTTTCTGTTTTACAGATATTCTGCTTTTAAATCTTAGGGTTTGAAACTGGAACCTCAAGATGGGCACACTTTATTCATAGTCATTTTTCTTTAACCCAAATCCTCAGCTTTTTGGCTTTTGTATGAGGAGAGGAAAATCACAATTCCAGAGATGACCAGACACCCTTCATCATTTATATGAAAGGGAATTCCATTTTGTATAATTCTAATCTTCTCAGCCACGGTTGTTTCTTTAGTGTTGTGGGGTATTTTTAAGCATCAAAAGGAAAAAGAAGGAAAAAATCCAGAGACCACCCCCAAGCCTGAAATCCTGTTAAACCTCACACAAAACCAAACCCAACAGACCTTGACAGAATAAGCTCATAAACGGAACAGACCACCATCTTAGTGGTGAGATCCTGCGCGGTCCTTTGTAAGCCCAATTCCTTCCATCTGGACAACGGGGACAGGGCAGATTTCATATTTCCAGGTATTCTGCTTGGCTACTTGGAACAGAAGGGACCATTCTTTGATCTTTGGGTTTAGCACTTGTTTTCATAGCTCTGGTCCTTTTATAATGAAGGGGCAGAAATCATCACCCAAGGTAGGTAGCAGGACAGGAAAGGGGCTTGGGTGTTTTTTGTGCTCTGTTTTTTGAATCTTGGCAGAGAAAGGTCTTGCTAATAGATCAGGGGGTCAGGGTAGGGAAGATATCTGCCTTAAATACTTGTACTCTGATCAATGTAGGACATATTTCCAATACTAAGAAGAGCTTCTGTTTAAAGCATTTTTGAAGGGTTTTATGACATTAGAATACCAATAATTGCTGGCAAATACTCAAAAATACTAAAAAATCCCCCAAGGTGTCATGTGAATGCACGATGGTGTGTAACCCATGCATCAGGTCCCATATGTTGTGGGTGTGCACCTCCCTCATTCCCTGGAGAGGCTCTTGGACCACCTGCTTCCCCTCCTGGCCTTCCTCACTCCAGCCAACAACCCCAGCCCCTTATTCTTCCTCTAAAAGGCCAAACTCATGCCCATCTTGGATTGTTTCTACTCTCTGTTTAGCCCTCTGCAGTGCTCTTTCCCTGGGAGCCAAATGACATACTCTCCTCTCCTCACCATGAATTCAGGTCTCTTCTCCACTGTCCTCTCTCTCAAGAGGCCTTCCTGACTACCAGTCTAACATAACTCCTTGGCCAGGCACAATGGCTCACACCTGTAATCCCAGCACTTTGGGAGGCTGAGGTGGGTGGATCACTTGAGGTTAGGAGTTCAAGACCAGTCTGGCTAACGTGGTGAAACCCTGTCTCTACTAAAAATACAAGAATTAGCCAGGTGTGGTGGCAGGCACCTGTAATCCCAGCTATTCAGGAGGCTGAGGCAGGAGAATTGCTTGAGCCCAGGAGACAGAGGTTGCAGCGAGCCGAGATCGCACCACTGCACACCAGCCGGGACGACATAGCAAGAACCCATCTCAAAATAAATAAGTAAGTAAAGAAGTAAATAAATAAATAAGCAACTCCTCCAATCCCTCTTGATCCTATTATCCCACCTTATTTTTTTCATAGCACTTTTCATTTGACATTGGAGGTGCTCCTCAAGTTATGAAGAGGCCACGTGCTGACAAAACCATCGTAAGTTGAAAATGCATTAAGACAAACAGTTGTTAACTCCAGCCACTCTTCGAGTTATGGTGGAGTTATGTCCTGATAAACCCATCATAAGTAGAAAATACTGTCATTTGAAAATGCATTTAATACACCTAGACTACCAGACATCGTAGCTTATCCTAGCCTACCTTAAACATGCTCAGAATACTTGCACACCATTGTAAAGTCAAAAAATCATTAAGTCAAACCACCTTAAGTTGGGGACCATCTGTAATGCATATCTGTTTTTTAAAGTTGGTTATTGTCTTTCTTCCCATTAGAAGGTCAGGACCAAGAGGGCAGGGATTGTGTTTTGTTCACATCCCTGTTTTGCTCCAGTGCTTGGGACAGAATATGGTGCATAGTGGGTCCTCAACCCATATTTACTGGATGAATGTGAGTCTCCTGTTCTTTGAAGCAGCAGTCTAGACCTGCCTCTTTCTTGATCCTCTTGGGATACCCATCAGATCCAGTTCCTCTTCCCTCAATGGCCTCATCATATCTTTGTAGCCAGCACATGCTGTTTGAGGCCTCTGGGTGGGAGGTTTCACAATGGGCGGAGGCTACATCTAGGAAGACAACAGAATCCCTGCCTCCAAGAGCTGACATTCTTGTAGGGGAATGTGGGTATTAAATATGTGACTGTGTCTCCATCTAGTTCTTAGATTTCCTTCTACCTCATTTTATAGTTACTTTGATCATTTGTTCAAAAAGCAATTTCTCTGTGTGTGTTTCTCTTACCGTTTGAAGAAACTGGGTGAGGCACTGGGGAAACTGAACTATAATAGGGACAGAGGGATCAGTGTTTGGGCTGAGGATGGGAGTGGGACAACAAGGGAGAAATCAAAGCAGGCTTCACAGAAGAAGTGACAGAAATAGAAGGATGAGTAGGAGTTCGCCAGAAGTGGGACTGAAAGAGAAAGGCATCTGGGCAGAGGGAATGGTCTAAGTAAAGGTGTAGAGGCCAAAGAGCTGCTATTGATAGAAGAGTGTGTCCTTTGAAATACGCTAAAAGTGACCAGACTTTCTAGATGATAACTCAGATTCTCATGTCCTCAGTGCAATGCAGTGTAACTCGACCTGATCCAACCCAAACTGACCCAATCTGGGGCATCTTTTGAGAGCTGGCCAAGTGCAAAGCATCATGGAGGATGCAGAGAGGCACAGAGCACACCCCATGTCCTCAAGGCATTCTGGGTCTTGCCAGAAAGGCCGATATTACAGGCAAAGAAGAGGAAAGGATCTGATTTGTGTTTAAGGCATCACAAGAGGATGGGCAAACACACATGCTTGGGGATTTGTGCCCAATTCGTTTAGTAAGGGAAAAGTAGCAAACCTTATTGGAGAGTGGCTGAGTCATTCATTCATTTATTCATTCACCCACTCACCTGACGAGGATGTATTGAGCACTTACACCATGGAAAGGGAGGTCAACAGGAACGAGGAGACCCTTGATCTCATGGGGCTTACCCTGAAAATTCACCAAAATAAAGGTGAACAGCTGAGTAAATACTGCCTTTTCAGAGAGTAACACAGCTGTGAAGAAAGTACAGCAGGGCAGTGGATTAGTGAGGTGTGGGGGCAGCAAGATGTGCCCCCCTTCGATGCAGTATCTGGGGCAGAGCTCCTGTGACCCTTATTAGGGCTGTGACCGGGATGTAGAGGACAAGGCAGACATGTAAAGGTCTGCCAGAGGGCACAGCAAGTTCAGGGCTGGGAGGTGAGGACAGCCACGTGGGTGTATTTTGGGGAACAGCAGGACCAGAGAAACTGTGGGCAAGGGACATGGCTTTATTCTAACTAGAGATACCATGAAATAAATTCCTCATTTTCAGCTCACTGCTTGCAGGGGCCCATTCTTTCCCTAACTGGAAGACTGTGATATGAAGAAAGCACTGACAGGTTTAATTTAATTTAGATTGTTGAATCCCATCAAATTATTCAGTTCCCACCCACTGGGCCCTTCTCTTTCCTGCCCTTGAATCTCATCTTCCACTTGGTCTGTTGACAGGGACGACTCACCTTGTGACGTGGCGTCCCTAAGCCATCCAATTTTCTGTGCATCACTAAAATTGTTAAAATGCAAAATCCAGGTACAGTTGTTATCTCAGGCAGAGAAAAGGAAAACCAATCATGTGACCCTGGATCCATATCAGCTCAGCACGGCCAAACAAAGACGGGGGAGATTTTCTGGTTGATGTGTGAGATTTCCTCGTTGGAACAATGAGGCTTCAAAGCAATGTTACCACCCGTGGCTTCTGTTTGCGGAGGGCTCGTTGAGGCTGTCTGGTGCTGAGGGGTCAGGGAGGGAACTGCTTCTGCACAGGACAATCTGTATTTTAGCAGGGATTGGCTGTGCACTTAGGGAGTACTGAGGATGGCTCTAAGCACTTCACAGGCATGATCTCCTTGAATCCGCCTGACAGCATTTGCAAAGAAGTGATGTTATTAGCCCCATTTCACAGATAGGAAAACTGAGGCCTGGAATGGTGAAGTGTTTCTTACTCACAGAGTGAGTAAGAGAGGGAACCTAGGTTAACAGCAGTCTGTTTCACAGCCCATGCTGGTCGGCCCACTTGGTTGACTGATGCAGCTGGGTGACCTCGGCCCAGGTTTTTCACCTCCCTTTGTCTCGGGGTTCTTCTCTGGAAAGTGAGGACAACTGTCACACCTTCCCAATGAGGCCGCTGAGAGGATCAGATGGGCTCCAGGAGCCTGGCAAGGGCTGCGTAGTGAAGAGCAGTGACTGCATCTGAAAACCTGTCATTGGAAAAATAAGGCAGATGATCTTGTGTGGGAGCCACAAAAATCAGGACTGCGAGTTGCCCCTGCCTCTGCCTATCCCAGGGGCTGTAGCTCCAATAGTCACAGTTAGTTCACCGAGATCAGTCTCCCAGATATCCCGTAGGCCGTTCTCCGGTAAGGGCTTCACTTGCGGCTTCTTCCCCCGGCCACACCCCACATCCAACACCCACCCCATCTCCTCCATGCAGCCAGAGCGATCGTTCAATGCGTTGAACCCACGCATCACCCCTGCTGTCTAAACGCTTCTGTGGCATCGCCTGGCCCTAAAAAGAAACATGGAAGTTCCTGAACATGCTGTGTCGGCGGAATTGGGTTTGATTGTGAGCAACAGAGACCTAGGATAGAGGCCCAAATAAAGTAAAAGAAACAGAGAAAAGGCCCCTGTGCCTGGGCCCAGTTATTAGGACCAAGCGTCAGGAGGACAGTCAGAGAGGTGGGCAGGAGCTGCACAGGGGGCTGGTAGGAGGCTGGATTGCACTCTGTGTGTGTGAGATGAAGACACAGGAGGATTTGGAGCCAGGGAATCACATGATTTTATTGACTTCAAAAAGATGTACTTGTCTTAGTTTCCATATTATATTTATTTCAATGACTGTTAGATTAATATCTTTCCTCCCCAACCTCTACCCCAAATGAACTGTCCATGGCAATCGGAACCACATCTACGGTTTTCTCAGCAGTGTATGTTCGGGTTCTACCACGTTGCTGGGCCTGTGGCTGATACTCAGTGAATATTTATTAAAGGAGAGAAGGGAGGAGAGGAAAGGTGAGTCTTGAGCCAGGGCAATCCTTTCTTCACTGATTTCCCCTTTTATACATGCAAATTGGGAGTGACCCCGTGGTCTCCAAGGCTGTGTCTGTCCCAGATTTGTAGCACACAAAACTCATTCAGGCACAGCCACATCGATGCTGAGGTTGACTGTATGTTGAACAAGAATAAGTAATGATAGGAGTCACGTTGACAGCGATTCAACCATCTGAAAAGACAGAGGCCTTCGGCATGTGGGTTTGGCACTGTCTGTCACCACTGAGGAGAGGGATAACTAGAGGATGATTTATTGCAATCCCTTCTGGTGTGATAAGAGCCAGTTGCTTAAAGGGGAAAACAGATCATCCATGGCCACTTGCCTGAAGAGTTCAGTGAGTATTCGTTTGTCTTTTCAGCCACATAGAAACTTGAAACTACTTTGTTGTATTCAGCAAACTTTACATCTTCTGTAGACTTCAATTACTCAGTTATCTGACCTGCTAGCTTATTCAAGAAGGGCTAGGCCCAGTGACTCTGGTTGTACTAATCCTATGTACCCACAGACATACTTTTTGAATTGAAATCTTGTAACTTTAAGAAACAGCAGCTTCATGGAATCATTTCTCTGGATGGCCCGTTAGTGGGAGAAGCTACATCTGTTCCATAGTGTATACCGACAGGGGGTATGTATCAGATGTCAGAGTCCTGTATGTGTATTTTGGTTAGCAGTGGCTGTGGTGTTGGTACCTAGAGGTATCTTCATGTGAACAGCACTGTGGGAAGATTTGGACCAAGTTCCTGGCTATGTAACTTTTTTTTTTAGATGGAGCATTGTTCTGTCACCCAAGCTGGAGTGCAGTGCTGCGACCTCGGCTCACTGCAACCTTTACCTCCTGGATTCAAGGGATTCTCCTGTCTCAGTCTCCCAAGTAGCTTGGACTAGCGGTGCCCGCCACCATGTGGCTAATTTTTATATTTTAGTAGAGACAGTGTTTCACCATGTTGGCCAGGCTGGCCTTGAACTCCTAACCTCAAGTGATCCACTTGCCTCAGCCTCCCAAAGTGCTGGGATTACAGGCATGAGCCACCATGCCTGGCCTTGATATGTAACTTTAACTTTAAGTCTAATTATCTAGCCCTTCTGGGGTGGGATAGATCTCCTAGCTACCCATTATGTTTTAGCAAGTTTCTGCTTAAATTTACTGGACAGAGTTTTGTGGTTTGCAGCTAAAGCCTTGACTCATACCTGGTACAGGTGTGTGAGGCTGGCTATGAAGTACCAGAGAGGAAGATGGGAAAAAAAGAGGGACCTGGAACCAGGAAGCCAGCACACGAGGTGGGCTATCATCTGCAGTTGATTGTACATATTTCCTTTTATTTAGTCATTGAGCAAATATCAATTGTGCACTATCCCAGGCACTGTGCTAGGTGCTGAGGGTAAAGTACTGAGCAAGACAAAGGTCCTGTTCTTGCTGAGCTTCCGTTCTGGTTGGAGAGAGAGCAAGAGATGGAAAATGAATAAATAAAACATTTTCAGATGGTGATAAGTGCTATGAAGAAAGGTGGGATAGAAAGCGATGACTGTGGAAGGCTACTTGAACCAGGGCAGTCAGGGAAGAGTTCTGAGGAGCCAGCCTTGGGGATGCGGAGGAGCCGGCCATGCTAGCTGCTGGAAAGCATGTGTCCCAGCGGGAGAAGCCATGAGTGCAACAGCCTGGAGCAAGAAAAATTCTCCATGTTAAACAAATGCTAAGGACCAGATTGTGCAGGGCCTCGTGGGGCACAGTAAAGAGTTTGGGTTTTATTTCACTAGCATAGAAGGTCATTGGTGAGATTTAAACAAGGGAGTGACATCATGATGTATATTTGTGAAAGTAGAGCTTGAGCCTGTGGAGGTGGCAGGGAGCAGGGGCACCTAACACGAGTGGAGAGCTGCTATGGAGCGGATGTTTGTCCCCTCAAAACTCGTGTTGCAATTTGATTTCCAATGTTAGGAGTGGGGCCTAATGGGAGGTGTTTGAGTCCTTCATAAATAGATTAATGTGCTCCCTGGTGGGTGACGGAGTGCTCACTCTCTTAATTCCCATGAGAGCGGGTTGTTAAAAAGAGCCTGGGCCGGGCGCGGTGGCTCACGCCTGTAATCCCAGCACTTTGGGAGGCCGAGGCGGGTGGATCACAAGGTCAAGAGATCGAGACCATCCTGGTCAACATGGTGAAACCCCGTCTCTACTAAAAATACAAAAAATTAGCTGGGCATGGTGGCACGTGCCTGTAGTCCCAGCTACTCGGGAGGCTGAGACAAGAGAATTGCTTGAACCCAGGAGGCGGAGGTTGCGGTGAGCCGAGATTGCGCCATTGCACTCCAGCCTGGGTAACAAGAGCGAAACTCCGTCTCAAAAAAAAAAAAAAAAAAAAAAAGAGCCTGGAACCTCCCCCTCTTGCTCTTGTTTCCTCTCTCGCTATGCAATCTCTGCACACACCAGCTCTCCTTCACCTTATACCATGAGTGAAAGCAGCCCAAGGCTGCTTTCACCCATCAGATGCAGACACCCGGTCTTGAACCTTCCAGTCATCAGAATCATGAGCCAAATATTTTTTCTTTATAAATTACACGGACTCAGGTATTCCTTTATAGCAACACAAAGCAGACTAAAACGGGAGCTGTTTAGAGACCTAGTACCCAGGGTTTTTACTGGGGTGGGCCCCGTAGGCACCCTCTGCTTAGCAAGCACCAGGATTCCAGACACATGGAAGGAAAGCAGGTGCCCAGCCTAAACCACATTGTTTGCAGCAAGGAGGCTATTGTAATTTTCCAACCAAGAGATAATGAGGGCTTGGATAAAGATGGGGGTGATAGAGAAGAGAAAAGTGAGTGGACTAAGAATCTACTTTGGAGATAGCGCTGTCAGAAAATGCTGATGGATTGGGTATGAGGTGTGACAGAAAGTGAGTGCCAGACTTAGCCAAATGGGCACAGATTATCATGGGAGAATCCATTATCATCATTAAGCACTTTAGAGTTCAAGAAATGCTGCTTCATACATCTCTCTCACTTAACCATGGAAAACTCACAGTAGAAAGGATCATAGGGGACATCTAGTGTATAACTGTGCACTTTGCCAGATGAGGAAACTGAGACTCAGAGAGGGGAAGTATTTTTTTTTTTTTTCAAGGTTAGACAGAGAATTCATTGCAGACACCAGCTTGGAATTTGTGTTCTTTGATTTCCAAGTAAGTGATCTTTCAATATGCCATTTTTATGGAAGGTTTGGAAAGATTATAAACAATACAATGTTAAAGCTGGAAAGGATCTTGTGCTGTTTCTTAAGCTATTATTTCTCATCCCCAAACTCAACCCTTCTAAATTGTGTTCTACAATGCTAAAGCTGAGACTTTTTATTCTTTATCAAGTTTGTTTCTTGCTGGGTTCCACCCACTTGGGATAGCAGCCAGGGCCCAATCAGGGGATGGAAACCACATAGTGATTTAAACAGAGAAAATGTTACATAAAGAATTATTAAACTATGATAAAAGAATAACTGTAGAATGTTAAAAATGTATATATGGCTCCCTAGGGCTAACAGAATGAACCCAAAGGAGGGCAAACTTGGAAAAGGGCCCCTTCCTAAGGCTGGGGTTTAGAGCTCCTTGTAGAAGGTAGTTTGCTGACCCCTGACCTAGCTTATTGGTATACAGAAAGAGCACCTAATGCAGCCACTAATATTCTTTTTTTTTTTTTTGAGAAGGAGTTTCGCTCTTGTTACCCAGGCTGGAGTGCAATTGCGAGATCTCGGCTCACCGCAACCTCCGCCTCCTGGGTTCAAGCAATTCTCCTGCCTCAGCCTCCCGAGTAGCTGGGACTACAGGCATGTGCCACCATGCCCAGCTAATTTTTGTATTTTTTTTTTTAGTAGAGACGGGGTTTCACCATGTTGACCAGGATGGTCTTGATCTCTTGACTTCGTGATCCACCCGCCTTGGCCTCCCAAAGTGCTGGGATTACAGGCGTGAGCCACCGCGCCCAGCCAGTTACTAATATTCTAAAGTCATCAATCCCTTCTCTCCACCTCCATTGTGGCCATTTTGGTCCAAGCCATCATCATCTCTCAACTGACTATTGCAGTAGTCTTCTGACTAGTCTCTTAGTTTCTGCCTTGACCCTGTATGAAGTCAGGTTTCCTAGAAGCAGAACCTATGACAGAGGGCTTATGCATGTGATTTATTGAGAAGCTGCTCCTGAGAGAAGGAAGTGAGGGTGCAGAACAGGTCTGGGAAAAAATGCTAAGCAAGGAAGGAGAGTAACTTCAGCCTGGTCTCATGGAAAGCACTGGGGCATGAATTGTACCCCAGAGTTGGTCCCAGTCTGAGGCAAGGGGCTGACATTTGCATCTCGTGCTAGTCATTGGCTATGGGCTATCCTGGGATGAGCATGGGGTTGCAGGTTATTGGACAAGGAAGTTCTCATTTGGCTTAGGGCCTTACTCTAGGGAGAAGGACACCTGTGAACCATTTCATCCAAAACAGCTGGGGCATAGTTGCACGTGCTCAATAAAGGGGATCCAGGCGAGGGTCTGACAGCATCCACTCCCACTCCAACAGTCTATCAATAGACAGTGGTCAAGGTGGTCCTCCTCTTCAAGTTCAGGTTCAAAGATGGAATGGGTCAGTCTCATGCTGGGGAACGTGAGATTTGCTGGGCTGCTGTAGGATCTGCCCAAGGACATTAGAAGAGGGGTAGGAAATCACACTAGGGTTAGAATCCCATAGAATTTCATTTTGGCTCTGGCACTTTCTGGCTGTGGGGTCTTGGGTGAGTGTCATTTTTCTCTGCATGCATTTCATCATCTAAAAATGGGCATATCTACACCTGCCTGAGTGACTAGTTCCAGGATCATCCTCTGGAGCCCAGCACTGCTGCTGCTGCTTCATGCATTGCCACTAATTTTGAATGCCCTGCTGGATGTTCACATAGGTTAAAAAGCTGCTTGAAATGATCTGAGCCCAGAACCGAATTCCATTTTACACAGAAATAATTTTTTTCCCCACTGTTTTAAACTGAGTTTCTTCACATCGCTCCCATGGTGTCAACTACGAGAAGATTGTTCTCTGTTCTTTTCAGGACTTTATTGAATGTTGCTCACCAGTTTGAAAAAAATCACCTTATCAATGGCAGAGCCTCTCGTGGTGTCCGAGTTGCCCAGAACAGTACAGAGTACAGCTATAGTCAGTCTGCATCTGTGGCTTCATTCACTGTGATTCTGCATCCAAGTTCAAGCATCTGTGATGTTATTAAATCTTCAGGCTTAGTCATGCCAGGTATATTAGTCTGTTTTCATGCTGCTATGAAGAAATACCCGAGACTGGGTAATTTATAAAGGAAAGAAGCTTAACTGACTCACAGGTCTGCAGGGCTGGGGAGGCCTCAGGAAACTTACAATCAGGGTGGAAGGGGAAGCAAGCACGTCCTTCTTCACATGGCGGCAGGAAGGAGAAGTGCAGAGTGAAGTGGGGGACAAGCCCCTTATAAAACCATCAGATTCTCATGAGAACGCACTCACTGTCACAAGAAAAGCATGGAGGTAACCATCCCCATGATTCAGTGGCCTCCCGCCGGGTCCCTTCCATGACATGTGGAGATTATGGGAGCTACAGTTCTAGATGAGATTTAGGTGGGGACACAGCCAAACCATATCACCAGGGCACTTACATGCTAAACTGTGTCTTATTTTATTATAAATTCCTTTCTTTTCCTCTTTATATCCCTCTTGGGAAGTTACGTTGATTAAGAAATATGCGTGTAGCTAGGTTATATTTTCTATGAATTTCATTTCGTTGAGTAAAGGGGAAGTGATAAAATATTTGTTTTAAAAGTTTGGCATTGACTCTGATAGAGTCAAGAACCACATACTTACAAACAATTAGCAACGTCTTCTCTTCCCACACCCTCACTGAGAGACACCTTGGAGCTCTTTGTTAGTTTGAGCCACGTTTTACAAGGAACCACTCTCTTCTGTCCTCTCTCAACCACTGTCCTTTGCTAGGACTCCTTAAGAGGGAAAAGACTCCCTCTTAAGGAGTCTGCTGGGGACCCGTGTAATCGTTTAGCCCACATCCTGGGCCACATCAGCTCTCCTGGAACTCTCCCTGTTGGTATGAGTGTGGCTGTCTCACTCCCCTTTGCTGGAGGAACAGACCTGGACTTCTGCCAAATTGAGGTTCCTGCCTGTTGAGTAAGTAATTTGTTTCCTCCATAGGAGATGCAGCAACAATCAAGAAACAAACAAACACATTTTTTTTTAAAAGGCATAAAAGCTTAGTCATGCAAATCAAGGCAGAGGAGAGAGGGTAAAGAAAAGGGCCTCATTCACATTCTGCAACTTCAGCAGGCCCTGGCCCATGGGCCGATTTCCATTAAAACACTCGGCCCAGAGCAGCCAACACTCTGGCTCATTAATAAAGGTTTGTCCCAACTGGAGTAAACACCACCCGTTCCCAGGACACCCAGAAGCAGAAAATTAACCAGAGGTGAACTGGGTCATTAGCTGCGGCACAATATGGGTCATCCTAGATTAATTTAGTTCCCTTCAACTAGAGGCTCAGAGAGAGTGACCGGTTCTCATAGCGGGGGACAGTGACTTAGCAGCGTGTTGAGGTCTCTTGGATACCAGGCCTGGAGCTGTCATTATGATTCATGGCGCCTCTGACATCACTCGGTGGTTTTGTGATGCAAAGTTAACATGTCTGAGCACACATAAGGAACTCTGCGAGTACGTGTGTATTTCTTGTGTGCATGCCCGCAGAATGGGACACAGACTCACTCTTTTCATCAGGGATTTGTTTTAATCAGGCATGGTAAGACACACAGATGCAGAAAGGACTGTCATGCGGGGAGACATTCATTATACTCTAGGTCCCGAGAAACAGGAGACATGGCGTGCTATGTGGGGCCACACGGGGAACCCTGGGAACCTGGGGAACTGTGCTATGCAGGGCCATGTGGTAACCCTTGCTTTCAAGAGGAAGAGGGGGGAAGCAAGACATGAGCAAGAGACTTTATTGAGGAATGAATGGGTAGGCAGAGTAAGTGGGCTTAGGGTTGTGAGTTTGAGTAATTTCAGCAGGCTCTGGGACACAGGAGCTGTCCCTTGTTGTCTGGTATCTGGCCCTGGAGAGTGAGAGCCCAGTAAAAGAAGTGGTTGGGGTTGTTGGCTCTTGATTTGTTTTTCATTTGCAAGACATGCTCCAGGTGAGTTGTTTCCTGTTTCTTAGGAATTGGCGAGGCATGGGAAAAGCACGCCCTCCAGGGTCAGCAAGGCCTGGAAATGTCAGAGCATCAGAATACTGAAAATAAAAGACATGATCAGTACTCATACATAGACACAGAAATGACACACACACACACACACACACACACACACACACACACACATGCAGACACACACGTGGGAGTAGCTGAATTAAAAATGCCTTCCATTCCTGGAAGCGGGAGTCATATCACTTTCTCCAAAGCATGTCTTATTCTATACAATGGTGTGCTTTAAATGCAAGAACACTCGAGAAACGGCAGGGATAAACTTAAATCCAAATGTTATAATTCAGCATTATGCATATGTTTTTACTTTTTATCTTTTATTTGGAGAATAAGAAAACCAAATAAAGTAGAGGAAGCCCAGCCAACCAGCCCAGTTTCTTCATGGGCAGAACCAGGAGGAAATTCAAAGGGGAGGGAAGCCTTCTCACCAAAGCTGCCTCCACTTGCACTGGGAAGCCTACCACAGGCCCAGCACCTGGGCTGGGAGATTCGTCAGCAGGTGTTGGGCTGTGACAGTCACACTTCCTGCTCCTCAGTCTGAGATGCCCCAACCAGATGGCGGAGGCCCGATGGAGAAGGAGCAGGCTTGGCAGAAGTCTGCCTGGTTTACCAGCCCTGGACTTTCAGCTAGGAAGTCAGGGCTGCCTCCTGCTCCCCCACCCCTCCTGCTGGTGAAGCAAGCCCCTCCTGCTCAGACTGGAGCCTTCTCTGCCCTGGAAAGATGCTTGGAAACTTGGCGATGCTTCTAGACGTGCAGGCGCCGGGGGCCTGTCCACTCCTCCTCCCCTGTCTCCTGGACTCACTGACCTTCCTTCTGTGCCACAAATGACCAGGTTCATTCCCGACCCAGGGACCCTGTGCAACCTCCCGATGCTGTCCCCAGCCCTGTGCATGGCTGCCCCTTCTCACCTTTCAGGGCTCTGCCAGGTGTCACCTCCTGGGTGAGCGCCTCCCGACCACCCTGTCCCCAGGAGCCCCCTCCACTCAGGCACTTCTTAGCATGTCACCCCACTTCCTCTTCTCAGGACCCCTCACCACCATCTGAAATAAACTTGGGCATGTGTTGACTTGGGGAACGCCTCTCCCCCTCCTTACCTGTGTGTGAGCTACAAGGAAAATCAGTGACCGACCTGACTTCCGAACCTGTATCCCCAGCATCTAGAGAGGTAACCAGCCCAGAGGTTCTGCCTGCCCATGATGCTGAGTGACTCCCAGGGTGAGCCTGACATCCAAGTCCTGGGCTCAAGTCCAGATACGGCTGTTCCCAGACACCTGACTTTGGGAGAGATGCTTCCTCCCTGGGTCAAGGATTTTTCCTTTGTGGCATGAACCAGTACTCCAATATTCATCACTTATGACTGCTGGGGCTCAAACACCAAGGTGACATATGTCAAGGTGCTTGGCCAACTCAGAGAGTGTGCAAAGAGACGTGACCATGTTAAGTCACGGGCTCACTCCTGGACAGAAGTCAGAGAGTGGGCTAAGGAAGAGCACAGTGATGGCCCGCCTGGTGGAAGTCTGCAGTGTGCGTGTGTTTGTGCGTGCATGTTATTAATGTTTAATTGCCATTCATAAATAAATAGTAGCTAATTCTCCCTATATGCCGAGTATATACACTCACTTAAACCTTGCAACAGCCCCGTGTGGTAGGCACTGCCGTTGCCACATCATCCCCATTCTGCAGATAAGGGAACTGAGGCAAGGGACAGGAAGTGACACAATCTCCTGGTCTCTCTCGATGCCGCTGTGGACAACAGGCCACCTGAACTCATGTTTCCATGCTCCACTTGGCAATTTCTCTGACTCTAAGTTCCCCAATAAAAGCTTAAACTCATCACTCTGGTATCCCTTGAGGATAAAAAGGTGATTAATTTTTTGTAGCTCACTTCTCTTTCTAGGTTAAATCTATTTTGGTGAGGAGGCTGGGGGCACTAGGAATATGATCTTGATCAATCTAGAATTTGTAGAGGAGTGGACAGAAGTTTTTAATCCGACAAGACCTTAAACCCCAGCACAGACAATCCATTTGCAGGTTCTGCTGGGACATGGACATGGTGTGTGGGGCTGCATTCACCTGTGGTAAGGACATGTCAACTCCTTCTGGGGTATCTGATACCCCACAGTTCTCGTGACACTGTAGGCAAGGGAGACGAGCACACGTCGCAGGGGACTGGGGCTGGGGCTGGGGTCTTCTGAACACCCAAAGGGGCATCTCTGGGGTTCACCCACCTGGACTGTTTCTCTCTGTTTTGCTAGTTCTTACTGGGCTTCCCTTTGTGAGAACTGTGTGACCCAGAGTGAAGCCCACCCAGGAGGACACCAGCCTGAGAAATGGAAGAGACCCCTTCCTGATAATGTCATTTTGCACCGAGATCCAGCTGTGCTGTAGCCAGATTCTGCTGGGACATTATGTTTCTGGAGTGAAGATCTTCGTGTTTTGGCTCATTTCAGTTTGAGTCGGCGTTCTGTCCTTTGTGATCGAGAGTGCTGCTCAGTACATGACAATTCCCCTTTTTCGCCTTAGTGACTTTTAGAGCTTTTGGAGGTCTGCTGTGGGGAGGCCTAGACTGTAGGAAGGAGATTCATATTTGTCCTGTATTCTTGGGAAACCTTTGACCTAAGACTAGACTGAAATGGCTTCAGATGCTCTAATCAAATTGAGACCTGGTCCAATCCCTGTGGGATCCTGAACCCCAGATGAATAAGGTGCCTGCCTAGAAGGAGGTCGGGACCCCCAGGCTGATGGTGAGGTAAGAGCTGGGAGTCTGGATGGGCCAGATGTAGTCAGACAGGAGGATGAGATCCGAAGGTCACAGCCAGGAATGACATTGAAGATCAAGACCTGTGCTGTCCTCCATGGCAGTCACTGGCCACCTGGTTTATATCAGTTAAATCAGTTTATATCAATTAAAAATAAATAGCTTTAACAATTCAGTTCCTCAGTCACACTAGCCATAGTCTGAGTGCTCCGTAGTCACAGGTGGCTAGTGGCTGCCATATTGGACAGTGCAGATGCAGAACATTTGCACCATTTGCAGAAAGTTATACTGGGCAACGCTAGACAGACATATAAGGTTTTGAGTCCAGAAGACATCAAGTTGGAGAGAGGCACTAGCAAGAAAAAAGAGCAACAGAAAGTAGGCCTGTGACCGGGAGGTCCTTGCTCATTCATTCCATCCTTCCTTCACTCATTCCTTCACCTCTCATTGTTTGAGTTCTTACTAGGCACCCTCTATGGTTAGGGGCTCCAGGGAGACAAAGAGAATTAGACAGATACAGCTTCAGAGCACACAGAGCTCATGTTTAGTCTGGGGAGGCAGACGCTAAAGGAGGTAAATAAGTCACTAAACGAGACAATTCCAGAGAATAATAAATGCCGACATGAAAAGAGAGCAGGTAATAGGACAGAGCGTCTGGTAGGAGGATCAGGCTTCAAGTTTGGGGAAACGTGTCATCTTTGGGCAACTAAAAATTACAGAAAACCTCAGACACACAGAAAGGAGAGGAAAGTGCTGCTCTGGAGCCCGCTCCCTGGAAGGCTGGGAAGCCCTGGTCCGGGGAAAGCATGGAGTTCTAGGAATTGGGAAGGAGATCCAACCACAAGGAAAGGAAGTCGACAGGGGCCTCCGGGAAGCAGAGAAGAAACCAAGCTCAGAAGTGGCCACGGGGCCACCGTAGAGTCTGTTTCATGGACAGAAATACAAAGGGGCTGTGAGGAACAGCCACCCCCCGGCCTGCCCTCCCCTGATGATCATGACCTGACACTCATGGTTTGCGAAGGTTGTTTGAAGAGTTCGTGTTTCAGAGGCATTTGGTCTCTGCGTTTGGAACCTCCATGAGTGGACTTTCTCTTGGGGCTTGCAGTATTTTACCCCTCTCAAGTAGGTGGCTGGTTGTGGTTTAACAAACAGCCGCTGACATCGCTGCTCCTTCAGCCTCTGCAGACAGAGCTGCAAGATCCTTGAGGCAATTTTAATCCCCAGAAACAAAGCTTGCAGGCGGCAAGAGGCCAGAGCCTTCAGTGGTGGAGTGAAGTTCCCCAGTCAAAGCTTAAATTCAGCAGGGGGAGCAGAGAGGCCCTCAGGAGAGACTGAGCCGCCAGGCCACCCATGGGAGCTGGACCTGGGATGAGGGACATTAGTCCTCGGTGCAGCTGCAGTAGCAGAGTCTGACCTCCCAGCAAGGAGCTCTGGCTGCAGGTTTGTTTTCTTTGAGCAAAACCTCAGAAACAAAGATGCCTACGATGACCTCGGCACACAGGAACTTTCCATTTCTGCATTACGCAGGGCATACGGGTGTCATTTAGGTGTTAAAACAGACCAAAATTTGTTCTCCCACCCGGAAGCGAGCAAAGCCAACCCAGCTGCGGTTCCCTGACTGTCCACTGAATTTAGCCAAAGGAAATGGCCCCATGTGGAGGTGGGCAAGGCCCACGGAGGACGATTGTGGTGGGAAGCTCAGTAGGCGGAAATGTTCTCTTGGTTTCTAGGAGGCTGGAGGTTTCCCAATGGCCAGTGAAGTTTCAGCTCTAATGGCTGCAGGATTCTCTAAGGAATGAGTGACAGAAGACCTGATCACTCAGGAGGCTTAGCTGGGAGTGTGCTAATAGGCTTGACACTCATGTGCGATCTTCAGGCAAGCTGGGTCTGACTCCTGGACACTGTCCCCTGGGCCCCCTGGCCTCCACGTGTCCACCCACTGCCATGGCCATGGCTCTTCAGCAGGAGAAGGCCTAGCAGCTCCAGGTGCCCCTGCCCGGTGCCAGCTCCCTACCGAAGCTCTAGCCTCACACTCTCAGGTTCAAATCCAGGGATGACAGCGGATCCCACAAAGGCCATGAGAGTCACCCTGACTGGTCAGCTTCACTGAGCCCATCGCTGTACAGGGCAAGTGGTGCTGGCTGGGCCTAGCCCAGCTCCTGTGCCCACCCCTAGAAGCTGAGGTTCAGGGTCAGCTCACCCCAGGCACATGGATGGAGGGGGAAGGCGAATTCTCAAATGATAATCAGGTTCTGTCATACAGAAAGGGAAGCGGAGGCAGGAGGATGCAACAAGACCTGTTCCTGCCTCGACAGCACTCGTGGGACAGCCGAGCCACACGTTCAGAGAATCTTGAAGGAATGGGATGGTTGGCACAGAAGGTTCATAAATTCTGGATTTAGCTTTGAGTGCTTTAGCCGACCTGAAATTTATACCTGTGCAGGTGGTTGCTGGGTAGGGTGACTGCTACCATCTCTCTGCATCACCCAGGGCTGACATCATGCAGGGCTGCGCTCAGCTCAAAGCCACAGAAGCCCAGGCACAGTGGCATCTCCGGGGGGAAGTTGCCTTATTCCAGATTCACAGGTCCAGAAGCAGAGGGGCCAGGGCAGGTGTGGGGTCGAAGGATATTGCCCAGGGCCTGGCTCCTTCTGCCTTTCTGCTGCCATCCTCAGCCAGTGCCTTCACCTTGAGGCCTCCTGTGGTTGCTGGTGCTGCCGCACCGGCCTCCAGTCTGCCTCCAGATGGGAGAGGAGGAAGGAGGACATGAGAGGAGGAAGGGGCTTACCTAGGAGACCATACTTTCCCAGAATCCCCAGCAGCCGCCTGTTCTCCCCCTCCACTGGGCTAGAACTGTGTCACATGGGCTGAGTGGCCAAGGAGCAGGGTACCATCCAGGGAGCGTGTGATCGTGAGGGTCCTGTGGGTAAGAAAAGGGCATGTGGGTAGACATCTGGAGTGCCTGTCATGGTCCAATTAACTGGCTAAAGGGATTTGTGTGTGTACAGCTGTTTTCAATCGAAAGTACGTAATTCACATCTTCCCAAACACAGATTCCTGCGTTTGAGTAATGAAGGCGACCAAACCACATGACCCTGCCTGCAAAGATTCCACCTGGACTCCTGAATCCTCCAGGGAACCGTCATGTGGTTCAAATCCAACAGAAATTCTCCAAATCTCCACCCTCCTCAGGGTGCAGGGTTGGCTGCGCTGATTACCGCAAGCCCTGGGCGCCTCGGCCTGCGAAGCCCCAGCTGTCCTCCGTCTGCAGACAAGCTGAGGTATGAAAGCCTCCTCGCTGGCCCAGGAGCCTGTCATTGTCCTCCAGCCACAGCTCCAGCCTGGACGCAGTCCCAGAGATAAATCACATCTTTTAAAAGGCCACGGTGGCCCATTATTTCTTCTTGCAAATACCCCTGGCTCTCTGCTGGTGAGCTGGGTGACAGGCCCCGGCTGTTGTGCTCAGCGTTGCACAGTCACATCAGTCTGTCAACCTGTGTAACAAGCAAGCGCTTCAGATGGCATGCACATAAAATCCCATCCCAGCATCCAGGACGTGGCCAGGGGTTGCAGGGAGCCATGTCTACTGAACAGGCAGTAGTATTTTACAGTCCCAGCCTCCTCCTGCCCACGTGAAATGCCCTGTTCATACCGGGCTACAGGAGCAGGAGAAAAAATGACACCATGACAATTCCCGGGCTGTGTTCTTTAATATTCTGCAATGCTTGCTCAAGAAATCTGCAATCTTTAAAAATAGACTGAGCACAATTAAACAATCACTAAAGATATTTCAACCAGAGAAATACAGTGAATCGTCATATACCCATCACCCAGGTTCAACAGCTCTCTGAGGGCACGTTATTTTGGTCTGAGTTATCTCCTGAGTCATGGGCATGAGTCTGGGAAGATCAAGGTTCACTCGTTATAGTAACAGAAAGACACTGACCCTGTGTGCTGGGCTCTGCCATGGGCACCTTCTTCTTATATCTTCAGAACAGCCTCAGGATGGTTCGTGATTCCCTCATTCACAGACTAGGACCCTGAGGCTCAGGGAAGATGAATTTGCACAAGGTCTCACATCTTGTAGGTCTGGGTTCAGCCTGGACCCATGGTTTCCACTCTTGCCCCGACCCTCCATTCCCTCCATTCCCTCTATTCCCTCCATTCCCTCTGAGCAGCCAATCAGTGGCTGCCTAGACATGCACACCAGCTGCTGTCCCCCTGCCGTACAAACTCCTTCAATCACTTCCCACTGCTCCTTATATGAACCGCAGGGGGGCTCACCCTGTTGCAGGAGGCTCTGCCTCACCTACACCCCCCCCCACTTCCTGCATCCCTGCAACCCGCTCTCTCCACCTCCCCAGTCCTGGCGTCCTCTCTGTTCCCTGCACTTGTCTGGCCCAGTCCCACCTCCAGGCCTTGCCACCTGCAGTGCCCTTGACCTGGCGTGCTCTCCTAATGGCCTTCACTGGGCTGGAATCTTCTCAGTGCTCAGCCTGAGCTCAAAGCTCACCTCTTCAGAGAGGCCATCCTCACCTCCCCATCCAATGCGGACTTTCTTCCCTTTGCTCTTCAAATACCCAGTTTATTTCCTGTAGAGCAGTTTCACCCTCTTCACCAATCTTGTGTTTTATTTACAGGTTTATTGTGTCTCCTTTACCAGAACACTCACCCTCTGAGGGCCAGGGCCAGGTCTCTCTGTTCACAGCTCTAGCGCTCGGAGAAGTCACTCCGTAAATAAATAAATACTTTGCTCAGAGAATTGTGGATACATAAGTGAAATAGGTCTGAATAAGTGAATTATAACCAAAGTAAATGTGAGTCACCTTTCCCAAGTAGTCATATCATAATGTTAAAAAAAAGGAATGGTCACAATAGAATGCCTGCCTGGGGGAAGCTGGGCTGTGGCCCTGGACTTCCATTCCAGCAGGAAGAAGTGAAAACAGACTCCAAGGATTTCCACCGGATGGTGGCATGGCAGTGACACTGTTTCTATGTCTGCTGGATAGAGCAGTGCCCCATGTTATGGCTGGCACAGGGCTGCCTGCCCTTCTGGGGGCATGAAGACCACTTACTAGCCCTCTCAGGGCATGGGGACCCTAGGCTATTTATTATTTTATTTATTTATTTATTTTTGAGATAGCATCTCATTCAGTTTGTTGACCAGGCTGGAGTGCAGTGGTGAAATTTCAGCTCACTGCAACCTCCAGTTCCTGGATTCAAGCAGTTCTCATGACTCAGACTTCTTAGTAGCTGGGATTACAGGCCTGCACCACCACACCTGGCTAATTTTTGTGTTTTTAGTAGAGACGGGGTTTCACCATGTTGCCCAGACTAGTCTCAAACTCCTGGCCTCAAGTGATCCTCCTGCGTCGGCCTCCCATAGTGCTGGGATTACAGGCCTGAGCCACTGCTCCTGGCCCCCCTTGCCTGCTTATTATCTCCTTTATTACTAAATTTCAAAGAACTTTGGATGAATCTTTCTTTTTTTTTTCTTCTCTCTCTATCCCAGAGGATGTTCTCAGGCCTGATGGAGTCACGGAGGGACCCTGATGAGGGCTCTGAGTAGCCCTGGGGGAAGGAGACCTCTTCATCCCCAGGCACAGGGAGACCGGCCTGTGTAGTAGTTTCCTCTCCTGCATTTCAAGCCAGCTAAAGGCAGCTTTGCTTCCTGCTTCACTTCAGGAGTCCCCATCTCTGAAGCCAGACTCACTTGCGGCGTCTTCTTCCTCATGACCTGACATAGCTTTCATGATGTTTTTATTCCAAAACCACCTGAGAGAGAAAAGAGAACTGGTTATAAAAAAGAACTGCTTCTCTTAATGACTCTTAAACTCCAGAGCAACCTGCCCACGGGCAGGGAGCAGTGGGGCCTGGGCGTTTCTGAAAGCAGGGGCATCCATCACCCGCCTTGCCTTTGGCTATGTACTGCCTTCATCACTGTTTTCCTCTGTGGCATTTAATCAATGGCCTTCCTAGGGATTCTGAGTGATGCTGTCTCTTGTGAAATGAGAATCTACTCACAGCTGCCTCTGGAAGGAGTGTTCCAAAAGAGGAGGTCCCAGGTTCTCTCTCTGCTGGGTGCGGGGAGGTCACAGGAGACGCCCTGGCCCCTGGGCAGCCCTTGAGGTTCCTGAAACTCCACAGGGGCAGGGACACCATGGAACATGCTGCGCAGGCTCCTCCAGGCTCAGCCCCAGAGGTGGGATGGAAGAGATGCCCAGAGCTCTGCGCCTCTGCAAGACCCAGCTCCCTCGTCCGCTCACAGCCATGTCTCTGCCATCGCCTCCCTGGAGCCTGGCAGGCTGTTCCTATCTTCCCTCTATCCTTGGTCATGTCAGCATCCAAGGAGCCCAGGGCCCAAGTCCTCCCTCATCCCCACTCCAATCTCCCCCAGCTCTGAGGCATGAAGACCCCCCAACTCTTGCTGATCTCCTTGCTCCCCTCCTACTCCTGAGCCTGGGGTCCCCTTACTACCTCCCTCTACCTTCTTTTTGCCACAGTGTGACTACCCTTGCACATGCAAGTTTTAATTCTTAAAACTTAAAATCCTTAAAACTGAGAAAAACTGGATCAGAGAAGGTAAGTGCGTTTTCCAGATAGTGAGCCTTACACACGCTCAGTTTCTTGCTCATTTACTTATTTGAGTTCTAGAATGCACGCTCTGAGCAGCAAGAACTTTTTTCCGCAGATTTTTATTTCATGTAAAACAGGCCATGACTCTGGAGAGGGAGAAGGACCGTAGCTGGCCACTGGAGAAGTAGCTCAGGGTCATAGGCACCTGCGCTGGGGGGACAGTGAAGGTTGAGGGATGGAAGAGCAGAGCTCAAGTGTGGCCTGCCTCTAACTTTCTGGACAGGCAATGGGAGAGGCTAAGCGGGGCTCTGGTTCCAAGTGTGGCAAGGAAGTCCCTTGTCACCAGGTTTCCCTGCAACTGAGCCACCCATTAGTGCATAATTATGTCAGCTCCTGAAAGCCTGTGAAATAAGTGCCAGGCCAGGGCTTTGAATGCTGAGAGGCCCCGTGATTTGTATGTGCAGAGACCATTTACGAGGTGGCCCTTAAATACAAGTACCCCCAGGAATCCAGGTTTCTCTCCAGTTTCAGTTCCTCAGCAGGTAAGTCAATTTCAACATAAGTTTTCTTTAAAGTGATTGTGAGGCATTGGTGTTGTGGAGGTGTGGCTGATACCTCTGCACTGGTCGCATCCTGCATCCCTGAAGCTCTGTGCTGACTCAGTGGGGTAATCGTCTCTGTGCCCCCATCACTGCCCAGTGGATGAAGCCAGGGGCTTGGTTTTCTCACTTAGTTTACAGTGGGATTAAAGGGGACATTCAACATTCCCTTTAATCCCACTGTAGATATATGCTTTTCTTTTTCTTTTTTCCTCTTCTTTCTCTTTTTCTGTCCCTCTTCCTTCCCTGTCTCTGGAAAGCTCTACAGAAAAAGATGCTAACTAAGGTGTTCTTTTCTTTTCTTTCTTTCTTTTGAGATGGAGTTTCACTCCTGTTGCCCAGGCTAGAGTGCAATGGTGTGACCTCGGCTTGCTGCAACCTCTGCCTCCTGGGTTCAAGAGATTCTCCTGCCTCAGTAAGGTGCTATTTTCTTTTTTCTTTCTTTCTTTCTTTTTTTTTTTAGACTCAGCCTCACTCTTGTCTGCTAGGCTGGCGTGCAATGGCGTGATCTCAGTTCACTGCAACCTCCGCCTCCTGGATTCGAGAGATTCTCCTGCCTCAGCCTCCTGAGTAGCTGGGATTACAGGCGCTTGCCACCATGCCTGGCTAATTTTTTTTTTGTATTTTTAGTAGAGACAGGGTTTCACCATGTTGGCCAGGCTGGTCTCGAACTCCTGACCTCAGGTGATCTGCCTGCCTTGGCCTCCCAAAGTGCTGGGATTACAGGTGTGAGTCACTGAGTACGGTGCTATTTTCTAACAGCAAAATGCTGGGAACGATCAAGATGGGGAAATGGGAGAAGAAAGCGTGCTATAATGATTCCACAGACTATTACACAGACATTCAAAATAACTCCATGTAGACTGGGAAGCAGTATGAACTCAAGTGAAAACTCTAAAACAGCACGAAATACGTTTTGTTGAGTAAGGAATAGTATGCTGTGATAAGGATGTACACCGATCTGGAGGCTGAGTCAAGCCCCTGCTCTGTACCTAGTGGTGTGCACCTGCTTCTCACACGCTAATGTGCTCACAAACCACCTGGGGGGCTTGTTAAACTTGAAATTCCCATTCAGTAGGACTTGGATGAGTCCTGAAATACTGTATTTTTAACAAGCTTCTAGGTGATGACTGGGCTGCTGGTTTGCAGACCACACTTCAAGAAGCAAGACCTTAATAATATATTTTGACTGTGAACCTTCATAATAATCCTTACAACTGAGAAAAACTGGTTCAGAGAAGGTAAGTGACCTCCCCAGATAGTGGCCTCTCAGGTAAGGGACACTGTCATGCTAGTGATATCCTTAGGTGAGTGCCATCCCGAGTCACACGTCAGGGACATGGTGGAGTCAGGATTTGAACACTGATACACAATTCCAAAGCTCTCGGTCTCAAACATATCGGCTGTAACTTCAGCTACATGAGTGATTTTCCTTTTTCCACAAAGTCTGTTTTTCATCATTGTCTCATTCATTAAAAATTGATTATAACATTGTAAAAAATTAATTATAAGATCTTGTCCCCTCCAGGAATATCTGGACCATGAAAATCACTTTTATTTTTTTTAGACAAAGTTTCGCTCTGTCACCCAGGTTGGAGTGCAGTGGCATGATCTCGGCTAATTGGAACCTCTACCTCCCGGGTTCAAGCAACTTTTCCACCTCAGTCTCCCAAGTAGCTGGGATTACAGGTACCAGCCACCACTTTGGGCTAATCTTTGTATTTTTGTAGAGACGGGGTTTCACCATGTTGGCCAAGCTGGTCTTCAACTTCTGACCTCAAGTGATCCACCTGCTTAGGTCTCCCAAAATGCTGGGATTATAGGCGTGAGCCACTGTGCCCGGCCTGAAAATCACTTTTGTATGACATTATTCTGAATGGATTGAAGGAAGTTAGTGAATGTGAAAGAGGGTTTGGAAGGATGGCAGATGCTAAGCATTTATTGCATAAGTTCTTACTCTCCATGGCTCAGCACAAAACAAAAGCTATTTTGCCATGGCCTAAAATTGCAGTTGTTTTTGCCGTAAAAATTCAACAGTGTCTTTGCTGTGAGAGTGACACAGACCTTAAGGATCCTGGCATTACCTTGATGAACATTTTCAACCAGGTGAGACTCTGAGAGAGAGAAATCTCACCTGGACAGTGACACAAAGCCCTGCCAAGCTACTCTCTGAGTGGCTCCTGCTTTTTTCACCCTTGAACATGGCCACACACAGAAAAATCCCAATTTGGGATGCATCACTCACAGCCATGCTTCAGGTAACCTGGAGATTGCATCTGAGTCCATGTGTCCTTATCTTAATATAAATGAGGAGAGAAGAAAAACAAAATCCCCAGCCCAGTGAGACAGTCTATAGGGAGCAAAGATAATACAAAAGGTAAGTTAATCCATTTTCCATTTCTGCTCCTTTTTAAGATTTTTTTGTTGGTATGGAAATATGTGCTTAGAAAAACACTGCGGATCTGTACCCAAGTGATATGATCGAATAAAAATAATTTTTCAAAAAGTCATCAAATTTAGCAGAGAAAAGCAAAAATACCAGATGGTCAAAACAGTAAAGTGACTCTCCAATTTACAATCGGGACTGTATCCAGAAACTTGGAGCAGAGGAGGTTTTCTGGTTGAGTGGTCTGCAATTGCTGACGTTTGCCATTTCATTTTGGGTGTGCAGATACAGACTCTGTATTGACAGATGAAGCTCAGGTTGTCTTGTCACAGGTGGTCTCTTAGGTCATGTTAACCTCAAAACAGGAGCAGCCAGGGGTAGAAAGTCCAGCCTGTCATCTGGACTCATGATTTCTTCTTGGGCCTCGCTTTGCTCAGAGGTCACACTAAGGGGCTGCACTAGACGACCTCTAGGGTCTTTCTTCTGAATCTGAAGTTTAGATGTAAAGAACCAGGTTGGCTGTGAGAAGGTGTAGCCAGCCAGGTAAGGCCTTGGTTTAATAAGCTACTCCTTACCATCGTGTGACACAAGAGCCAGAATCAGATAGAGAGCTGTGGCTGCAGGGAACAGAAAACAGAAACAGAAAACAGGTGTGAGCAGTAGGGAGATTCTTGGGCTCAAGACTTAACAATCCCAGACATAAACAGCATCAGGAATGATTGGATCAGGCTGCGGGTCAGTTTCCCTGAAGTTCTCTTGGTTCTTTCCTCTCTCATGGGTCATGACTATAGACTGCCTTCTCTCGTGGCAGCAGAGAAGCCTGCAGTGGTTCTAAGAGCTGCATCTCCTCCAGCTTATCCAGAGGAAACCACGGAAGAGCCAGGGAGTCCAGGTAACATCTTACCTTTCACTGGCCCACCTGGGCCAGGTGCCCACCCTTGAATCAGTCAAGGCCAAAGAGTGGGAAAAGCTGACCACATCAGGCCAGTCACAGCCCACTGCTGGGGCTGGGCAGAGTCAGGGCTATGGGCTACTGGCCTGTGAGATTTGGGCTCAGGTGAAGAAGGGCCTGGTGATTGTGGCTGTAATCCTCCAACAGGAGCCCAGTGCAGGAAGAAAGTCACTCCACCTCCTTCAGCAAAAGAGAAACAATCACAATCCTCTTCTTCCAACCTTGCCAACCTTGTCATAAGGACCGAAAGAGGTCACGAGAGGCAAAGCTTTGGTATGAGCAAAGCCCTGCATAACTCTTAGCAGGAGGGCAGGCATTGTAGCTGTTACTCATCTTGTTATTAAGGCACCAAAATTTGTTTACTGTGAAGTTGGTTCTTTCTTAATGACAAAATGCCTGGTGTCAACTATCTCAATCAAAAGAATTAAAAATTCTGTTACTTGATGGTGAAATCTATATTGCATGAAATTGAGTTTTAAATTAAAATTAATTCTCATGACAAAATACATAAATGTCTTTCCCTGTAAGAAAACCAAGACATTAGAGATAAGTTCAAGTCTCCAGTTACCTTCCCCAGTCTACCACCACCCTAAATTATCAGAAAGGGAGATTTGACCTGAGATCGCTTCCTCCGGAATGCTGATTAGTGAAGACCCAGCAGATCTCGGAATGCTGATTAGTGAAGACCCAGCAGATCTCGTCAGTGCTTGAATTCCTTTGGGTATGAATGGGGTTGAGTTTGCCCTGAGAACAACCCCTGAAGGTCAGGCTGAAGTCAGGTGTATGGAGATCTCTGGAGAATAGCAGATTCTTTCTACCCACGTCCATGCAGGAGCTGTTGGGTGTGAGTTGGCTGTGGGGAGGCCGGACGTGTCCTCCTTGCAGAGTGGTGGGAGCTGGCACACGCCGGGCACTGTTCCACCTGCCCCATATCTATGATTTCACTTAGTTCTCACACCAACCCCACGAGATACGGCACTATAACTAAGCTCCCCCTGCTATAGATGGGGAAGCTGAGGCAGAGTGGTCAAGGCACCACTTAGCGGGCAGAACTGGGACTTGAGCCTGGGCAGTTTAGCTCCAGAGACTATGTTCTCAACCAGTAGGCCATGTGGGCTCAACCTGTGTTAAATCAGGCTACGAGGCAAGAGTCCCAAGTCAGTGAACTATACACGATCAACACCTGTACCAACACACACATGCACTCATACACACCACACACGCGTGCACACGTGCACACACACACACACACACACACAGAGGTGTGCTTGGCTGGAATACTGGGGCTAATCCATGAATGTTTCACAATTCCATCTTCAGATTCCCTGCACATCCACAATTAACCTTTCTGTCACTTGGCTTAACCCCACCTGTGAGTCTCGATCCCCTCATGACTGACTATGGAAACCCGCAGACAGGACGGGCTAGGCCTTGGGGAAGGGGCAGGGCCATCCCTTCAGGCTCAGGGTTTCACTTGGTGGAGGCTGGACCATCTCCGACCCCGGGTGGCAGTGGCGGGGTCAGGACTGAGCGTCCCTGTCCCTCACGCCCACCCCTACGCTCAGCCAGAGTCGGGGCCTTCGAGGCTACCCAGTGCCATCTGCACAGGACTCTGGAACCATTGCCTCAGGACTCCCAGAAACTCAGGAGGGTCCCGAGGCAGCTCCATCTCCTGGGGCTGAGTGTCCGCAGATGCTGTAAGAAGGAGGCGACTGGGTGAGGAGAAGGATCTGGAAGCAGAGTTTGACCAAGGCTTCATCAGAGCCACTGGTCACACGCGCCTGGAGCTCTAAGGGGTTCTTTCCTGAGATGGGGACAGGCCAGGCCTCCTATCAACCTCTCCCTCTCTGGACTTGGGTTGTAAATCACCCTACGGGAGCAGAAACCACCCAGAAAGCCCGGAGCTGCCCCAGGAGTGGGATAATCCGCCCAGTGCTCACCCACGTGCTCATGACCCTGGAGTCCCTGTGAGCAGCCCTGGAGATGTCACTTCAGAGGGAGGGGGCTTTGCCCACTTCCTTCACCGCTGGGGCCGGGACTTGGAGGTTGGGCACAAAGCAGATCTCAGCAGGTATCTGATCAGAGATGCGGAGCCCTCCTGTCCCAAATACACTACAGGGAGGCCTCCAGGGCGTCAAGAAAGGAGGCGGCGGCTGGGCTGGGGCAGAAATGCAAAAATTCCTGCCTGGACAGGTTTCATCTGCACAAAAAGAAGATTCACTCCCGAAAACTGTTCGTCAGGGTCTGCCGTAGCTAAAAAGATGCCTGACAGCCTGGCGGTGTGACCAGATTTTCGGAGGCTGAGGAACATGGGTTTGTTACGGGCAGGGCCAAAGCAAGGAACATGGTTTTGTTAGGGGCAGGGTCACACCGAAGACAGGGGCGTGGCTAGGGTGGGGTGTGGCCAGGATGGAGGCGGGGCCACCATAGAGGGGGCTGTGATGGGGGCGGGGCCACGGTGGGGGCGGGGCCACGGTGGGGGCGGAGACTAACTGCAGGTTGTAGAAGAGCTGAGTCCATATAAAAGGATTTGCTGGCCCTTGACCTTTCACAGGTGTCTCATGTTCCTATCACTGATAGTTCATTCCCCCATCTCCCATCGCATCCTCGGCTTTTCATTGAAGTTGTGACAGCTGTCATACTAACTCATTCCTTTGGAAAAGACTACGGAAAAGGTGCCACCTTGGAGATGCTACTTTGGAGAATAACCCTGCCTGGGAACTGCTTCCACCTTCTGCCCCTGAAGGAGCCTGACCTGTAGGGGTCTGAGCTACCCTGCGGACATCCCCGTATCCGAGGGAGTGCAACATTGAGTAGCAAATAATAAACACCATGACCGGTCAAGAGAGAGACTGCAGAAAGAAAGCAAAAGCTTTCTTATTTTAGTACCTGTAATGACATTTTGTTCCTGCTTTTGAGCACGTGGCCTACGTTTTCACTTTGCACAGGCTCTGAAAATTATGTACTTGGATCTGCTGGGAGAATGTAATGAATCTGCTAGGTGTCACCCTCCCCTACTCTGTCCCACTCTTCTGTGTCCCTCGGAGTCAGCAGGGGGCCCTGGCAGTGCACAGTCCTCTCGCAGCCTTCCCCATCTCTGTAAATGGCAGTCCCACCCTCCCAGCTCTCAGGCCAACATCTGGGATTCATTCGCCACTCTTCCCTGTCTTACTCCGCCTCTTACCCATCAGCAAGTCCCGCCAGCTCTACCTGCAAGAGCTCTGCAGTACTGGACTCCCTCACCTCCTCCACTCTGACCACATGGCTCCAGTCACCATCACCTCCACCTGGCCTCCCCATTGGTCTTGCTGCTCCACACCCCTAAACTGTCCTCAGACAGAGAATCGCCTTAAAAAGTAAAGCAGACCGGCCAGACACAGTGGCTCATGCCTGTAATCCCAGCACTTTGGGAGGCTGAGGCAGGCGGATCGCCTGAGGTCAGGAGTTCGAGACCAGCCTGACCAACATGGAGAAACTCTGTCTCTATTAAAAATGCAAAAATTAGCTTGGAGTGGTGGCACATGCCTGTAATCCCAGCTACTCGGGAGGCTGAGGCAGGAAAATTGCTTAAACCTGGGAGGCAGAGGTTGTGGTGACCTGAGATCGAGACGCCGCACTCCAGCCTGGGCAACAAGAGTGAAACTGTCTTAAAAAATAAATAAATAAATAAATAAACCAGCCGAGTGCGGTGGCACGTGCCTGGAGTCCCAGTTACTCGGGAGGCTGGAGTGGGAGGATCGCTTGAGCCCAGGAGTTCTGAGCTGTGGTGCGCTATGCCGATCCCATGTCCGCACTAAGTCCGGCATCAATATGGTGACCTCCCTGGAGCGGAGGACCACTACCAGGTTGCCTAAGGAGGGGTGAACTGGCCCAGGTCGGAACAGAGCAGGTCAAAACTCCCGTGCTGCTCAATAGTGGGATTGAGCCTGTGAATAGCCACTGCACTCCAGCCTGGGCAAAATAGTGATACCCTGTCTCTAAAAAAAAAAAAAAGGAAGGAAAAGAAAAGAAAAAAAAGTAAACCAGACCACGTCCTGTCTCTGCTCAAACCCTCCAATGGCTCCTACTTCCCCCAAAGTAAAAGTTGACGTCTTCACAGGGTTGCCTAAGGCCTGAGATGATCCATCTCTCTGCTCCACTGTGACTCATCACGCCTCTGCCCTCATCTTCCTAACACCTCCTGGCCCCAGCCATATGGGGCTCCTGGCTGTTCCTCAGCCTCATCCCTCCCCTCCCCTCTCTGTACTCTGTCCTCTCTGTCCCCTCTCCAGCAAGGCTCTGACCCCAGGCCTCAGGCAGCTCCCGAACCTCCTTCCAGGGACCAGAGTTTACATCAGATGCACACATTTGCTGCATGTTTCAAAGAATGAACAAAAGAAGGAATGAGAACATGCATTCTCAGCGGGGAACACTGCTCCCAAGGGGGCCAGAGCTGGTTCCTGGAGGTGAAAGGATTTTTCTCCCTTTATGTAAAAATGCAGATGTACGCACAGTGCATAAACTGTTGCGTGGTATTTCTGTGGTATTGAATTCATGACAGGGCCGAGAAGAAAAAAACATCATAAAGGTTCCTTAGGGGGTGATCATGAATGAAAGGTGAGAAACGCTGAATTAGCGGACAGTCCGTTGAAATCACAGGCTTCTCTCCCACACATTGCCAGGACATTGGGAAGACTGTGGAAGACAAATGAAGATCCGTGCAAGTGCATCCAAGAGCCACAGCCATTCTTCCTGGCGTATAAAAGAATAGAAGGAATGCCTCGCTGCTTTGGGGAAACCTTTTTTTATTTCCTGCCAAGGGACAGACTTACAAAGGATGATATTTACATTTTCCTCAAGCCTCTAATTTTCCCATTTATCATTTGTCAGAGCCCGAGGCCCTTCCTCAGCTGCATGGAATGTTTGCAAACATGTAATGATCCCTTTTATCAAAGAACATCACAGGCTCCACAAGGAAATGTGTTCATGTTACAGAGGCTGCTAATTTAATGCATTAATGTCACTCTGCACCATGGCGGGATCTGAGGGTGTCTCATGTCACCGTGAGCGAGCTGGTCTAAGACACAGGAACCATGGAAACCATCCCGAGCTGGTTAGTGAGTGGATGTGCAGAGTGGCACCGTCCACTGCCTTAAGGGTGAAGTGGACTCCAGGAGCGGGGGCCAGGCCTTCTAGAATCCACCCGCCCTGGGGTCACGGGCCTGGCCCAGGCTTGCTGGACTTGCCCAATGGGGAACTTTCAGGGGGAATTTAATCAGCTTGAGGGGTAGGCAGAGCAGGGAGAGGCCAAAGGCACTCGTGGGGCTCCCCCAGGATCTGCTGTGAATCCCCTTCCCCTCCCTCTCTCCATCAGTGCCTCTGTCTTTCCCCACACAGCCCAGCTGTTGGCCAAATACCAGACTCATCTGAAAAGTTCAACTGGGCCCAGGGCAGTGATTCCCAGACCCAGCTGATCCTGCAGGGAGCTTGGGGTCCTGCTGGGTCCCTGGGTTCTGGTGACAAAGGGACATGGAGGAAGGCAAAGTCCCCTCTGGATTTTTCATCATGAGCCAAAGCTACCCGAGGCGCTGCACACTGCCAGGCTGCCTGATTCCACCGAGAGAATCTCAGGAAATGAAAACTAATATTTTAGTTGTTAAATTTCAGGAGTCGGGCTCTTTGAGAGATTGAAAACACCTGGAGGTTGGGTGCACAGTGGAGATGGGGCTGTGGGGGCATTTCCTTTTCACAGTGGGATCCACGATTATTTACCCAGCAGCCTGGAGAAGTCCACTCTTCATGGAGTGGAAAAGCTGAGCCGGGCTTTCCTGCACAAACCAGGAGCCGGGTGGTGCCCTCACAGCAGAGCTCCTGACCTCCCTGCCTCGCAGTCCTGCTGGGGCACAGGCAGTGGGAGGGCTGGCTGCCTTGGAGACAGTTTACTGTGTGATGAGGAGGGAGACAGGGGAGTACAAGGCAAAAATCCCAACAAATGGCTATGCCTTAAAAACTAACTTTAA
>PVKV010024186.1:0-31897 GCA_004027835.1 Alouatta palliata | reverse complement strand
TGTCTCCCAGGTGTTCCAGCCGCCTGTTGAAAAGGCGCCGGGATCTGTATGATTTCCCGTGCGGTGACCCACTGCGCCGGCTGAAACCGCAGGCGCTGGCGTTTTTTTGCCTGGGAAATCTCCTGGCCTGGCTGTCTGTTTCAGTCCCCTTTTTTAATCAAATGAATGGGCGGCTCTGCCTTCCCGGAGTTCCAATTGCGAGCTAAAACGGCACCCGGACCCACGTATTTTGTATCGGGAACTGCTGCGCCGGGGGAGGGGGGGGCGCTCCAAACAGCAGCGGCGAAAACGGCCGAGTAGGCGAAAACAGCCCGGGAAAACAGCCGCGTCGGCCAAACCAGGTGCACTGGCGACCCGTGGGGCTCCTCCCCCGGGAATCTCCTGGTTGGTGGGCAATAAAAATCCGTCTGGGAATGTGGCGTCCACTCACCCTCTACGCTTTCATGGGGAGCTGCAATCCTCAGCTGCTCCTAATCGGCCATCTTGGATCGGTCCTGCTTTATATTTTTCTTCTGAGTTTTTGGCAGAAGACCCATCAACAAAAAGTATTCCCATAGGATTATGTAATGGTATATTTTATAAATAAATATGAAGGACCATTAATTCGGATACTATATCACACAATTGTGGTCTTTCCTGTCTTCAGGTAGAGGTGGTAGAGTAGCAGGAATAAGTTAAGTTGCAGCATTTTAGATAATAATTAGGAGACAAAAGAATTTCATAAGATGGTAGCCTACTTGCTAAAAGACATTCAGTTTGACTGGAATTAAGTAAACTTTCCGCAGCATGTGGAACTTGTGAAGAACGTTTGTTCTCCTAAAAACCAGCTCAGAGGAGACCTCTGTCTATCTGGCTGTACTGTTGCTTTTAAACTTTTAGAATATGCCTACTGGGTCTAACTGCAGGCTATGATGTGTGATAGGTTTGTGTTTTCCCCCACATTGCTGGGTAAGAGCTCCTAATGCCTGATTGGTACACTCTTGAATGATCAAGATGAAAGATTTAGTGTAATTTAGAAGTCCTAAAATTGGGAGCTGTTGTAAGGCCAGTTTCATTCGGTTAAAAGTCTGCTAATGACTTAAATTCCCAAGGTAAAGCCTCTAGTACTGTATTCTTAGTGAGCTCATGCACTGGTGAGGCTATGAGGGAATAATTTGGGACTCGAGATGTGCAGTATGCTGCAAGTCTGATAAAACCTCTAAACTGTCTTTTAGGTGTAGGCCTAGAGAAAACCTGAATAGATTTTATTCTCTCAGGTGAGAGAAAAATTCCTTCAGCAGGCAGATCATGTCCTACCTGATAGAAAAAATGGTAGTTTTTTCTATCAAAAGTTTGTAAGCTTTTTGTGTGAATCGCTGTAAGAAGTCAAGTGAATTTCAGAGCATTCTTTAGTGGGACAGCATAGCAACAGATCATCTACATACTGAATAAAGGTAGAATTTCTGGAAACTTGCAGGGTTGTCAAGTGCTGATGTAATGCCTGAGAAAAATAAGAAGGGACTTCCATAAACCCCTGTAGCATTACAATACAGATGTACTGTTAATTTTTTTTAGCAACTAGTTTGTCATCTCTTTTTCTATCTGTCAGCTTGTATGGTGGAACAATCAGTTTGTGTGTGTGTGTGTGTGTGTGTGTGGAAAAACCTTAGGGATTGAATTCAAAAGGTTTCAGCAAGTCTTCTAGCTGCTTTTGGGCCTTCTCTTTTTTTTAAGACACAGTCTTGTTTTGTCGCCCAGGCTGGAGTGCAGCAGCACAATCTTGGCTCACTGCAACTTATTCCTCCTAGGTTCAAGCAGTTCTTGTGCCTTAGCCTCCTGAGTAGCTGGAATTACAGGCACATGCTACCACGCCTGGCCAATTTTGTATTTTTATTTTTAGTAGAGATGGGATTTAGCCATGTTTGCTAGGCTGTTCTCGAAATCCTGATCTCAGGTGATCAACTGGCATCGCAAAGTGCTGGGATTACAGGCATGAGCCATTGCATCTGGCCATGGGCCATTTCTTGAGGAGGTTTTGAAAGGGCCTTTAATATCCTCAGGTTCTTCCCATTCTGCTGCTGCCATCCATTTTTGAGCTTAACCAAGTCCCAGTATCAGTGAATAAAGAAGTAAAGATCAGAGAGTCCTGGATCATGAGCTCCTATGAGGATTCTAGAGTCGTCAGTAAATTTTTAAGGATTTTCTTTTGCATTAAGAAAATGTCATGTGCAGAAAGCAGAAACTGGACCCCTTCCTGACACCTTACACTAAAATTAACTCCAGATGCATTAAAGACTTAAACATAAGACCTAACACCATAAAAACCCTAGAAGAAAATCTAGGCAAAACCATTCAGGACATAGGCATAGGCAAGGACTTCATGACCAAAACAGCAAAAGCATTGGCAACAAAAGCCAAAATAGACAAATGGGACCTAATCAAACTCTACAGCTTCTGCACGGCAAAAGAAACAGTCATTAGAGTGAATCGGCAACCAACAGAATGGGAAAAAATTTTTGCAGTCTACCCATCTGATAAAGGGCTGATACTCAGAATCTGCAAAGAACTAAAACAGATTTACAAGAAAAAAACAAACAAGCCCATTCAAAAGTGGGCGAAGGATATGAACAGACACTTTACAAAAGAAGACATATATGAGGCCAACAAACATATGAAAAAATGCTCAGCATCACTGGTCATTAGAGAAATGCAAATCAAAACTACATTGAGATACCATCTCATGCCAGTTAGAATGATGATCATTAAAAAATCTGGAGAAAACAGATGATTGGAGAAATAGGAACACTTTTACACTGTTGGTGGGAGTGTCAATTTGTTCAGCCATTGTGGAATACAATGTGGCAATTCATCAAGGACCTAGAAATAGAAATTCCATTTGACCCAGCAATCCCATTACTGGGTATATATCCAAAGGATTATAAATCGTTCTACTATGAGGACACATGCACACGAATGTTCATTGCAGCACAGTTTGCAATAGCAAAGACCTGGAACCAACCCAAATGCTCATCGATGATAGTCTGGACAGGGAAAATGTGGCACATATACACCATGGAATATTAAGCAGCCATCAAAAACGATGAGTTCCTGTCCTTTGTAGGGACATGGATAAGCCTGGAAACCATCATTCTCAGCAAACTGACACAAGAACAGAAAATCAAACACCGCAAGTTCTCACTCATAGGTGGGTGTTGAACAATGAGAACACATGGACACAGGGAGGGGAGTATCACACACTGGGGTCTGTTGTGGGTAAATAGGGGAGGGACAGCAAGAGGTGGGGAGTTGGGGAGAGACAGCATGGGGAGAAATGCCAGATATAGGTGATGGGGAGGAAGGCAGCAAATCACACTGCCATGTGTGTACCTATGCAACAATTTTGCATGTTCTTCACATGTACCCCAAAACCTAAAATGCAATTAAAAAAAAAAAAGAAAATGTCTTATGATGATTCTTAGCTCAGCCTTTAGACCATGGAGTAGAAGTTGTTATAGTTGATAAGAGAGTTTTACTTTGTAAAGCACGTGTCTAACTTCCCCCCCTTTTTTTTATTCTCAAGATAAAAGGGTAATTGAATAAAACAGTTGTGGACTTTGGCTATTGCAGTATGGAGCAGTTGGAGTTAATTCTGTCAGGGTTCAGCTCTCTTCTGGTATGGTCTCAGTTTGTAGCTTAAGCTTTTCATTGGCTTTCTGTGAGAAAACCTTTAGGGAGGCAATTTTTGAATTATGTAATTTTTTAGATAGCTTTGCTCGCTGTTTAAGAAATGCATACCATTTTTTTTCAGGGTTTCTGATGCTTTCTAATGTGCCCCACAAGTAAACAATTTTATCCAAATTAGGACTTTACTGCTGTGGCCACTGTAATTCTAAGTTGTTCTTAATAAGGCTAGCCCATTTATTAAAAAATATGCAGATTCTGGCTCATTGCTTAAATACATTTATAAAAAATTAGCTCAAGTCCCAGAAGGTGGAGTCCCAGACTCCTTGGATTGTGACAAACCCATTATCAAAAACACCTACCTAAGGCCTCCAAACTAGATCAAATCAAATTAATTATCAAATTTGATAAAATCCTAGACCCTGTCTAGTGAAGTAAGAAAAAAATACTCAGCTCAAAACACAGATTAGTAGAGCCCAAAATCCAAGAGAAAGCTCACCCATGACCTCCAGTTGCTGCAAAGGATAAACGAACATAATGGGCCCCAGTGGATACCTTCACTGGGTCACTGGGTGCTCCTGGAGGACATTCGAGTTTTGATGTGGGTCCTCTCTGGGTTGCCAGTCGGCTAAAAGAAGGCTTACAAAGGTTAAATTTAATGGCTTAATTCACCAAAGACCAATTAGTGAATTGGGAAGCCCTTAGAACCAGAACAGCCTTCTAAGAATTCTAGCCAGCAACATGACTAAGCAGCATTTATGGGAGGAAAACAGAAGTGAGATATGGAGACAGCTTAACTGGTTACAGCTTGGCATTTTGCCTTATTTAAATCAGTTGGCCATATGTGATTGATGTGTGGCTGCTGTGACTGACACTAAGCTATTTGTTGTAAGAGTATACTTCTATGTTAGTTCTCAGTTTATGTACTAAGGTTGCAGTTTGTTATGTAAGAATTTGAGTATGAAGGCATTCTGAGGACAAATTTAGTTGAGTTTATGGAAGTACATTGCATTATACATATTGTATATATACTATGAGAATAGAATAGAATCAGCCTTAAAAAATAATGAAATCCTATAATTTACAGTAACACAGATGAACCTGAAGGACATTATGCTAAGTAAAATAAGCCAGACACAGTAAGGCAGATACTGCATGATTCCACTTACACGTGGAATCCAAAAAAGCTGTATTCATTTGAGCAGATAATAGAATGGTGGATACCAGGACTGGAGGGGGAAAGAAATGGGGAGATGTTGGCCAGAGGATTTAAGTTTCAGTTAGACAGGATAATAAGTTCTGCAGATCTGTTGTACAGCATGGTGGCTGTAGTTAATAATGTAATGTATACTTGAAAATTATGGAGAATAGGTCTTTAACATTCTCACCATGGGAAAAAAAATACGTGAGATCATGGATATGTTGATTAACTTGATTTAATTGTTGCTCAGTGTATACATATACCAAACATTATCTTATACTCTATAAATATATATAATTTTTATCCAAGTAAACCTTAATAAAGCTAAAATATAAAAATAAACTCTGCAAGTCTTGAACCTTTGCTCTTCTGCCCAGGGAGGTTTTTGTTCTCCTTGAGATTCCTTAAGGACACCTAATTAATGTTTGAAAAGATAAGTACTTAGTCTGCTTTTCCATATGACACTGCTGGAGTGTCATACCCAATTACTTAGCCAGATTCTGGAAACCATCCTCTTAGGATGTAAACATATTACTAGAGTGTACCGCGAACCCAGGAGGACATGACAGCAAACAGCAAGGTGGGTCTGAGGGCAGTAGGGAGGTTGGAGAAATGTGCCAAGGGCTTCTCCCCTTTATTCTGTGTCTCATCATTCTTTATCTGACCAATGAAATTGAACAGGATTTAGTGTTCTTCCCACCTACCCTGAATCTGCTAATTTCTCATTATTGTGGCTTTGTTAGAAACTGGGTCAGGATAACATCCTTCCTAAAATACTCTAATTAAATAAGAAATTAGGCTACTTTTGAGAGTTAGGTTTACTTCCTGTAAATTTTTCAGGTTTACTGAGTTTCTTTATGGAGGGAGGGGGTTCTAAAAGGGGATCTAGGAAGGGACAAAGAGCAGAGTGAGAAGTGGGGAAGCAGAGTACAGCAGATGTCAGCGCTATGAAAAAGACAGTTTTTCTGTCCGGTCATCCATACAGTTTACATTCTCATGTTTAGAGGAAGGATTTCTCAGGTTAAGACTCAGGCTGAAAGGGCTAGGCATGATGTAGGACTTAGGATGCTTCCTAAACCAACCATGTAAATCTAATCTGTGTTTGGAAGTGACTAATCTGGCTTGTTCACACCTTATACCTAAATTATTCCGGTAAACTAAATCTTAAAGAAGAGGCTGGTTGCCCTGGAGACCAGCCATGGTTATGAGACTAGCTAATAAGGGGGACAATAGGATCCAAATTCCCATGTAGGAGCAAAAAACTTCCAGCTGCTGGAAGTGTTGTGAAAACACAGTCTTCAACTGTTGACTCCATCAGGATTTTCTTAGCTGAAGACACAGCCTCTTTATTGAACCTCATTCTCACTTCCTGAAGTTGCCTGTATCCAACAGTTTACCAGTGTAGAGCTATAAAGGCCTGGACTGCTCTATCCAATTCAGGAAAGCCTTGAAATATCATGCCAGTTTCAGAAAGCCCCACAGTTTTAGGCCAGGCTTCATTTCCTGGCATTGCTGGTCAACTTCTACTTTAGCTCAATCTGTTTATTTTTTCCCATGGGCATGGGTCCCAACAGCACTCACTAATAGGCCTGTTGCCTGCTAATCTTTGTTGCAGGTTACATTCCCTGGGAAGCAGACTGTAAGGCAACATATAACTTCTGAGTCTAATTTAGAAAACCGGGGCCCTCTGAAAGATAACCTTTAGGACTGTGATCTTTTCCAACATGCATACTTTCTCAGAGTGAGTTGGCTAATTCCAGGGAACTCAGTATGAGTGGAATAGTTTTCCTCCTCTGTGGGTCTAGTTCGCCTTTGACTGGCTAAGGGAAACAGACTAATACTCATTTCCTGGGAATGGAACTGACACATTTCTCAGGACAATCTCATTTATGTTGAAATGCCGCTTATATGAAAACTCTTTCTTCCTTCAACTTTCAAAGCTTATGAATAACTGTTTTCATCCCCAGGTTTCAACCCACACTGAAGCAAGAAGAAAATTCAGCTTCATACTGACTATAAGCAGAGAACAGGTGGATATCTTTTAGTTTCAAGCCCATGTTTACTGAATGAAGTTGCATGGTGCACACATCCACAAAGACAACATATAACTCTTTTTGTAAGCGCTTCTTTCCTGAAGGAGATTCCAGGAGAAACTATCAATCATTTAATTAGTCTTTTTTCCCCTTGACCCAGATTTTGTGACTATTGTGCATTTAAGCCCAATGCTAAATCTTAAATATTTCATCTCAGCAAAGCTGACTTCATCATCTTTGAGGTCCTAATCCACCTGTGACTACTTCACGTTGAGATCATGAGAGCAGGCCAGGGTCATCTCAGTGGCCCTTGGGAGAATGAGTAATTTGAGGCATGGAAGGCCTTTCCCGCTATGAGGACCCAGACCTTTGAGATACAATTAAGTTCTGTTTACTTGCAGAGAAGAGAGTGGGTAATGGGCTCTTTTTTGTTTGAGGGCCTGGAAAAGAGAGGCAGTGAAAAAGCAGTTTCACTGAGGGAGATGGGTAGACTTTGACACGGAATGTCAGACTAGATGCACCTTGCCATTTTGCATGTGATGATGTGTCTCTCCTAGTAGTTGAACTGGAAACAGAATGTATTGTCTTTAAAAAAAAAAAAAAAAAACTGTTCCCTATCACTAAAATGACCACATATTGACAATCCAGTGGTAATAAGCATCCCTATTGCCTACACTATGGCATCTAAGCATTTCGGGTCCATTTTCATACCCCAAGAAAAGCTTAAATTTCTGCCAAAGAAATGCATCCAGTGATTTCTTTCCAGAACCTTGATTCTTTAAGTGAGAAACGTCTTGTCATACACACCAGAAAGCAAAGAAACCGTATCTGCAGTGGCAACTGTTAGTGCTCCACCTAGGTCCCCTTGGATTCCTTTTGCTGTATTTTGCTGCTTCTGTGCACCCCTTGATTAGCTTTGGTGTGCTCTTCCAACAGCCTGTGCCTGCAATTCTCATTCAGAAATAGCTATTTGCTGATGCTCAGAATGCAGGTGTAGAGAGCCAAAAGTGCCTGAGAGTTTACTCCCTCTCCCCTATGAGGTGTTCTGCTTAGTAAGTGCTTGGAATATAAATTATTACTCAGGGTTTACCCTAACTTGGAGGCAGGAGATCTGCCTTTCAGAGTTCCGCAGCCATCAGTGTTCCCGACTTGATCAATAAGCCACCTTGCTGACCTTGCCTCCTACTGCCTTCTGCCTCTCACTGTGTTCCAGCCACAGTGGCCTCCTTGCTGTGTTGTATATCCACAGCGAATCTTTACATTTCCTGTTCCCTCTGTCTGAAATGCTTTACCAAGATGGCTCATTGGCTTACTGTCATGCTTTCTATGTCTCTGTCAGAGACCTTTGCAAGGCCTTCTCTGATCACCCAGTGTACAATGACAACACCCTCCTCTCAGTCATTCCTTGTCTCTCTCAGACTGTGTTAATGTTTTATATAGAACTTACCACATCTGACAAAGCTTTCACTTACTTTATTATTGAAAGTGCAATGAAAGTAAGAACTTGCATTTATTAAAAATACATAAAACAGAGCTTTATTGAGCAACTGTTATATACTGGGTGCTAATTGTTACACTAATTAAAGGGGGAAGGACTTGGGGGTAGATTGGGAACTTCCTTAGAGACAAACAACTGAACAATGTGGAAAAGACCTTTGCTTGTTGGAAGAGTAGAAAGAAGGCCACTGTGAAAAAAGCATACTGAGGCAAGGGAAGATGGAAAAGGAAGAAGAGGTTGACAGGACAAAATAAGGTCCAATGAGGACAAAGTAGGATAAACGCTCAAATCCCCACAAGTCACTGAAAGTCTTAAAACAGACGAGTGATGATTCATGTACACAGGCCTCTCTGATTTTGTGCAGAGAATGGGCTGGGAAATGGCAATTTTAGAGCCCAATGCAGTGGTCTGGTTAGGAGATGAGCTGGCTAGGATTGGTGAGGTGGGGTGGGGGAAGGTGGTGGTTATAAAGCATCCATAATCAAGAACAGAGATGTGCACAAAGCAGAAACTGGACCCCTTCCTGACACCTTACACTAAAATTAACTCCAGATGGATTAAAGACTTAAACATAAGACTTAACACCATAAAAACCCTAGAAGAAAATCTAGGCAAAACCATTCAGGACATAAGCATAGGCAAGGACTTCATGACCAAAACACCAAAAGCATTGGCAACGAAAGCCAAAATAGACAAATGGGACCTAATCAAACTCCACAGCTTCCACACAGCAGAAGAAACAGTCATCAGAGTGAATCGGCAACCAACAGAATGGGAAAAAATTTTTGCAGTCTACCCATCTGACAAAGGGCTGATATCCAGAATCTACAAAGAACTAAAACAGATTTACAAGAAAAAAACAAGCCCATTCAAAGGTGGGTGAAGGATATGAACAGACACTTTACAAAAGAAGATATACATGAGGCCAACAAACATATGAAAAAATGCTCATCATCACTGGTCATTAGAGAAATGCAAATCAAAACTACATTGAGATACCATCTCATGCCAGTTAGAAAGGTGATCATTAAAAAATCTGGAGAAAACAGATGATTGGAGAAATAGGAACACTTTTACACTGTTGGTGGGAGTGTCAATTAGTTCAACCATTGTAGAAGGCAGTGTGGCGATTCATCAAGGACCTAGAAATAGAAATTCCATTTGACCCAGCAATCCCATTACTGGGTATATATCCAAAGGATTATAAATCGTTCTACTATGAGGACACATGCACACGAATGTTCATTGCAGCACAGTTTACAATAGCAAAGACCTGGAACCAACTCAAATGCCCATCGATGATAGACTGGACAGGGAAAATGTGGCACATATACACCATGAAATACTATGCAGCCATCAAAAATGATGAGTTCGTGTCCTTTGTAGGGACATGGATGAACCTGGAAACCATCATTCTCAGCAAACTGACACAAGAACAGAAAATCAAACACCGCATATTCTCACTCATAGGCGAGTGTTGAACAATGAGAACACATGGACACAGGGAGGGGAGCATCACACACTGGAGTCTGTTGGGGGTAAATAGGGGAGGGACAGCGGGAGGTGGGGAGTTGGGGAGATATAGAATGGGGAGAAATGCCAGATATAGGTGATGGGGAGGAAGGCAGCAAATCACACTGCCATGTGTGTACCTATGCAACAATCTTGCATGTTCTTCACATGTACCCCCAAACCTAAAATGCAATAAAAAAAAAAAAGAGATGCTTGGGGAAACTGTCAAGACCTTCTCTCGGAGAGTAATTGGAGATTCCTGACATAAGCAACAGTGGCTGCTGCTGTCTTGCTGAGCCTGTGAATCTAGAGGAGTAGGTTATGGGTACTGACCCTTGGCAATGGCAGAGCTGATTATGGTTTCCATTTTAGGTTTACTTTCTTTAGGTATAGAGGCGTCTTCTGACAGACCTATTAATCTAATCATCTACTTGGCATTTCTACGCATAGTTACAGGCATCTCAAAGCTTAGTAGATAGCCTGTAGATGGTATTTGAACTTGCTGGAGAGATCTTCTAAGCAAATATGTGAGAAGCAGGCAAGCAGATCAGAACCTAGGCCTGACTCCTGAGAAATTTTAACTCCTCACAGAGGTCAAGAGGAAAAGAAATCACAAGTCACTTAGACATTCATTCAATCAGTTTTTGACTGATGAAGAAACAGATGCTGAGGGGAGTGAGGAAACTGACCTTTTCTTTTAGGCAGCTGGGTCATGAGATTGAAGCAAAGTCTTTTTGAAGTAGGGGAGAGTAGAAAGAGTAAATAGTTCAAAAGTAGAAGAGGTTTTTGAACATTAAGTAGAGTGCTTAGTTCATATCACCACTATTTTTGTGGACAAAGGATCTTGAATATTTTCATCTTCCGTCTGAAGTCTACGTCTACCTTCACTTATTGATGTCTAGAAAATATGCTTCCATCTGTTTTTTCTTCACCAGCCTCCCCTCTGCTCTCTCATGACTGCAAAAATTTTCCTGAGTTGCAAACCTTTTAATTAAAAAATTCTCTGATTTCTCTGTTTCACAGGGATATGTGAAGCTCGTGTGTCTGCAGCTCTTAACAGTGTCAGAATGCAGTAAATTGTTGATGGACATGTGTTTAAAGAGAAGATACAGAATGTGACAGAAGTATATTTTTCAAATTTTCATTCTAGAGATTTTCCATGTGTTCTAGGGGGATCTATAATTCTCACTGTTCTGGCTAAAGGACAGATTCAGATCATTAGCATTCTGTTCCTCAGAGTAGGGGAAAGTTTTGCAATATGTTAGGCTCATCAGAGCTCCTGTAGACCTTTATGAAGAAGTCTCTCTGAGCCCTTAAACACTCCTTCTACCAACTTTATAAAGGTTGTAGAAACCAGTTAAGACAAATCACTAATTACAACTGTAGATCCTATAGGGGACCTGCCAGATCAGTGCCATTCGGCCCCCTAAATCTTCTCTAAGTAACCTTCTTGTCTCTCTGGAGTCATGACAGAACTGTAAGTTTGTTCTTCAGTGCCCTTTAGAAAGAGTTGAAGTCCTTCTCTTTTTTCCGTGAACAGCATGTTAGTCAAAATGTACGTCAGCTCCAATTGCCTGGTGAAAAATAGTTCACTGCTAGTCATGTTTAGCATTCTTCTTCTTCCCCTTTGGGACAGAATCTGCTTTCAGACTATTTTTCACAGAGTGTAAGGATTAGTGCCTTTTTATCAATGTTGTCCATATCCCCACTCAGTATACTTTATTATCAGTGGTAGAAGGTGCTTCTCAAAGGCTGAGTTGTAGAGCTGTAAAAAAAAAAAATCAAGCTCCCCAAAGCCAGGGAAAATTGAAATGTCACTCTTTACAAGGAGTTTTAGGAGGGAGACTAAGCATTTACTTAAGTACAGACCATCCATTCTATGGCCTAGTTTAGAAACTTTCAAAATCAATTTTAAATCTTTTCTTTCTAGCTTTCACATCCCTCAATATCATCCCTTTTTCATTATGAAATTGCCTTGGCCAGGCAGTACGGGCTGGGGTGAGGCAGGCTTGGTTGGGTGGCGGGGGAGACTGGTGATTGATGTGTTGTCCAGGCCCTGCGCCTCCTGCTATTCGCACCCCCCGCACACCAGTCTGGCTGCTGGCCTCAGCACTGGCCCCGGATGCATTAAACCTGCCTGCTGTTTGGCAGACATTTTCCTTTGTTTGTGCTCCTTGTGCTGCTCTAATAACCCTCCTCAAGGCCAAATTAGATTTAGATGGAAGGGGAAGTCAGCTAGAGGCTTCAGAATGACTATGCTAATTAGAAACCAAAATATAAACAGCAACTCCACATGGATCTATTAAATAGGCCAGCATTCTCCATAGCAAATCAAATTAAGAGAAATCCCATTATCTCGCTCAGGGCTTCTGCATTTTTTCTGACCTCATGTTGTAGTGTTTGAGCAAAACGAGGATACAGAGATATTTCATTATAGGTCTGGTTCTAAACTACAGCCATTTCCTCCCTTACTCCAAATTACAATTCTACCAATCCATTATTCACAATGAAGCCAAACTATTTTTTTAAATCCACTGGAAGTTTATGTATCACCCTCTGAAGATTTGAGGTTTTAGTGTGGCCTCACATATTTTATTTACCCTCACCAGCTTGGCTTCAGTGTAAACTAGTTACCACAAAGCATTCTAAACAGCTTTCTGAAAAGCCCTGTGTAGCCTGTGAGAGCTCATGTTTATGAATATCTGCTGTAGAAAATGGATATTTCATCCATTAATTTCTAACCTTGCACATTAAGCTGATTCTGCAAGGGAATGCAAAATAAAAATAGCCTGTTTCCTTCTTTAAAATGAGCCAATCCTAGTGGTCAGGAAGTTTTTAGGAACTTAATATTAGAGACAATGTAGCAGCTGAGATGAGCAGTCACTAATAAAGTCTACAGTTGTTGAGCTGGTAACAGAGGAGGAATCAGATATGAGGAGTTTGGCCAGGTGCGGTGGCTCAGGCCTGTAATCCCAGCACTTTAGGAAGCTGAGACTGGCAGGTCACATGAGGTCAGGAGTTTGTGACCAGCCAGGCCAACATGGCAAAATCCCCATCTCTACTAAAAATGCAAAAAATAGCTGGATGTGGTGGTGTGGGCCTATAATCCCAGCTACTCACGAGGCTGAGGCAGGAGAATTGCTTGAACCGGGGAGGTGGAGGTTGCAGTGAGCCCAGATGGCATCACTGTACTCCAGCCCGGGTCACAGAGTGAGTCCCTGTCTCAGAAAAACAAACAAAACCCAAAAAAGAAATGGGAGATTTGCTCAGAGGCTGGGGCAGAAGGGGGCAGGTCTCTCTGATAATCATCCTTAAAATGCTGCTTTTCCACAGGCAACCCTAAAACGTAGGTATGTCAACACTGCATGGGTGGAGAATCACAGGTTCTTTGTTTCAACTTTTTGTAAAAATAAGCTTTACACCACTCACAGCATTTTTTGTTAGCACTATGTGCTAGGTGCTCTAGTGACAAAATGGTCAGCAAGCTGGCAATCAGTCATTGAGGGAGGAGTAGGATACTGATCACCCTTGATAACTGATCAAATTCCTCATCTCCCATCATCCCCTAGGTGATAATTGATCACCCTGGCCTGCCTTAAGCAAGAATTTTGTTAAGTTGGTTTAGCAAGAATCTTTTACCCTTGACATCTCCTTTTATTTTCCATCCTGTGCCTCTCTTCCTCCCAGCTACTTGGCTATAAATCCTCAGTTGTCTACTATATTCATGTGGAGCCCAATTTTTCCCTTCCATTGAGATAGTCTTGACACCTATTGCAATAGTACTTTTTAAATAAGTGTCAGTAATTTTTTCTTTAATACTTAGCAAGAATAGATAGAGGAATGCTCTCTTCTGATATAAATGTTGAATAAATGAAACATCTTCCCAACATAACATGTTGCTTAAACCAAGTTTTTTGTATCTATGTGTATCTGTCTGTCATCTATCCACACATATAACACGCAGAAAGTTTCTAAAGGAATCTCAAAAGGAATAATGATATTCTCTGCTAGTCACTACTGCCTTCAGGATAATAATTACAGGATAATAGCAAGCATGTCGTACCTTTTGGTTAAGCCTTCTCCTTCATACACATTACTTTCTACCAAAGTATCCCTCTGTCTCTCCTACCTTTAGTGTAAGGTTCAAGGTATTAAAACAGGCCATATTTGAATAATTCTAGATATGTGCTGCCCAACATGGGAACCACTAGCCACATAGGGTTATTGATGCTTAAATTAAAATTAAGTAGAATTGAAAATTCCTCAGTCAGTAGCCACATTTCCAGTACTCAAAATCCACATGTGGCTAGTGGCTACCATTTTGGAACAGGACAAATATAGAGCATTTCTCTTACCACAGAAAGTTTTACTAGGTAGTGCTGCTTTAGAGAATTCACACTTCTGGGAACAAAACTTATAAACAGTTCTCACAGCCAGGCTTTTGATAGCATAGGTAGTATGGAGAATATTTCAGACTAACTTGTACTCATACTCATTTTTAAAGCTCTTTTAGTGTGGTACTCTTTGTGACTCCTTTCTTGATTATCACAGGCCAAATAAATTTGTAGTGGTTCTCATTGCTTACAGATTTTTTGGTTTCCTGGATGTAACTCTGAAACCTAAGAAGCAAAGTTCCATTTTTAAGTCTTTAGGAAGGAGCAGATGGAGGGAGGGGTCTTCTTTCCACAGTATGAGCACAGAACAATTGGAGAGTCTGGGAAGGCTGAGCTTTTGAACAAGGAAGGCTCTGTCATTTATTATCTGGTACCATATGGTATGGTAAAACTACCTATTTTCATTTTACAGATACTGAGACTGAAGCTTAAGAGTCAAAAAATATCTGCATCTTAGGATCATTGTGAACATTTTGTTTACATAAATCATTTACGACTTTGGTATATCATAAGTACTTAAATATTGGATGTTATCTAGTCTAAGTCTTGTTTCTTTAATTGTAAAAGTTTTAATTGGGATATGGAAGGAGAAGATCAAGTTAATATTTTATGCAAAATATTTTATATAAAATACTTTTTAAAAAGCAATTATTTTGGCACCAGCTAGGAATTTGTTAGTCACGAAAAGAGAAGGTGTATTTTAGTTTAAGGAACGTGAGGCTTTGTTTTAAGACTTGCATCCAAGTTGAATGGAAATAATGATTCTTTATGGTCAGAAGGATTTGTGTCAAAAAATCAAGAATAGCAGCTCAAAATTACTATTTTAGCTTTCAAAAGGAGATAACAGTAATATTAACACATTAGACAGAGTCATTGAATAGTGTCAGCAATGCAATAGATGTTCCTTTCTTCAATTTTATCAGTTTGCAAAATTCATGAGGTTAATAAGTATTAAAAATCTCATTACTGTATCATATCAAATAGGGATGTAGCTTGAGGGGGTAATAAACTAGTTCTATTGTTGAAACTCCATCAAAAAGCAATACTGCACTTATGCAGCTTTATAAAAACTCCTATATCTCTCTGTGTACAACTTAATGTAATGAAAAATAGTATATATGGGATTTCTGAAAGCTCACAATTCAAATTCTGAAGCTCATTGACGTCGTGTATAAAGTTATAGCAGGTGGCTATTAGATTTTTGAAAGAGATTCACTGTCTGCAAAATGCTGTTGGTTTAGCTATAGATATTTTGGGAGGTTCTATCAGTAGCCGTATTTGCCTTTTTTTTTTTTTTTTTTAATGTATTAACTTTGCCAAAGCAATACTAGTTTTTAGTGCTTTACATGGTATAACCATTACCCTCCTTCCTGCGGGGTATGTAAAGGAATATCGATAGGGTATAATAGCTGTTCACCTGATTTTGGAAAGAAGATGATTCCCTGGCATCTACCTGTATTGCTTCCACTAGCTCTCCTTCCTGTGATTTTCTGCCTCAGACCATCTCAGTTCACTCCAGGAACCCACATCACTCTTATCTAGCTGTCAGCCATACTATTGGCTGTCTCAGATGTCACTCTGTTTCAATAAATAAGATGAATTACGATTAGAGATTTGTTTTGGGATCCATTACTGGAAAAGAAAACGGAATGGGGAAAATCCTACATAGAAATTGAAGTCACCTTAATAGAATATGAAGTATTTTTTTTCATCAGGCCTGAGTTAGAAAAGATAGGTATAGAGGATATATTCCTTCTATACCAATGTCTTTTTGACACCTAAGAAACTCCTAGTTTCTAAGGAGCAGGTAGGGGTTCCTCTATGACTTCAGGGAGGTTAGGCTCTTACCCAGCTGATAAATCATGATTTGTCTAAACCACTCATTGATCTACTTCCTCAATTGATATAAATGTGGGCATGTGGGAGGGGAACATGAGTCAGGGCAAATGAGTTATAGGGAAACACTGTTCTTTTCATTCAGAAAGAGATGCCATCCTCGGCAAAACCTTAGGAGCAATAGGTCTTTTGCTTCTTCCCCATTCCTCTGTCTGGAACTCAAATGAGATGCTTGGAGACCACCTTGAAAAGCTTGTGGACAAAATCCAACATTTTAAAGATGGATGAGTAAAATTCCTGGGCTCATAACATCAATGTTGAGCTAAGTTCTAGAATTTTTATTGTGTGGGAAAAATAAACTTCTATTTTAAAAGTCATCTCCACATTGGATTTTTTTGTAGCAGGAAGAATTTGTAGGTAATATAGTAACTGACAGGCATTCGCATTCTCAGGCCACAGTTTATTCTGCACTGTGCTTTCGGAACTGGAATCCAGTGCTTTCTACCATGTATATGTTTTCACATTTGTTGTGGCCTGTGGAATTCATACCTGTTACACACACACACACACACACACACACACACACACACACACACACACTTTAGAACTGAACTTAATGAGTCCCCATTAGGTATGAATATAAAATATTCTAAACACTTGAAACTGAAATCATTGAATAAGTTGATCATTTCAGTCTTAAACAAGGATAAATTTAGGATTTTTATCTTCTTTCTACTCCTGCTCCCTGACACTTCTCACGCTGATGACCAAGGTACTCAGAAAACTTTAAAAACCTAGCAGTGCTGGGAGACATCAGACGAAGTTGTGCCTAGCTTGCTCTACGGTACTCCTCTGCCTCCTATATCTTTTTCCTAGACAACTGCAATGCTGTCCTTACTGGTCTTTCCATACTGTTTTTACCATGTTGTTTACATTGGCTAACTATTCAAACACTAGAGAAAGATTTAAAATATGAATTTTAAGACTTCCCCAGCTCCAGTACTAGTACCGAGAGGCAATCATGTAACACTGATTTTATGTTTGCATCATAACTTTAAAGCTGCTAAGTCAAGAAATAAAAGAGTGAGAATCTAGACAGAATTTATTGTCTCTACTGGAAAAGAAATGAAGAATTTACTAAATTTACCCAACCTCTTACCTCTTCTACCAAATCTGTTAATTATAGTTACAGAAAAGATTGTAAATGTCAAAACTTGATTTAAAAATAAATTATAACTAAGTCTTCCATGCTTTCTTTTATAGATTCAACCCACAGATAATGAATGACATTTATCATATTATGTAAATGTTCTTTTAAAATCAATTAATATGAATGGATTCTTTCAGGAGCAGACAATCCTAGATTATTGAAACATTGCTGCTTGAAAGGAGAATTTTCCAAGTGTTAAGATCTGATATAGCCTATTAATTTTCTTCTGCGTAACTTTTCCGGGCTCTCATAACTATCGTCATCTTCTATGATCCTTTGTGCCTGGGGGTGGAATGTTTTCCTCTGTTGTTAAACCCAGAGAATACTGCATACCCCTTCCCCTGCATTTTCCCCTTTATTTCCCATTCGTATTTTAAGGAAAGTCTAATAAAGGGGATTGTTTATAAAATATCTCATTGGGTGTGCCAGCTTCTTTTTACTAGGGGCCTTGACTTTCAAATCTGTACACAGACAGATTATATGGAGTAGAAAAATGATTACCATAAGGCTGTGAAGGGTAGTGGAGGGTGGGGTAGGGGGAAGGTAGGAATATAAATGGCACAAAAAATAGTTAGAATGAATAAGACCTATTTGATAATACAATAGGGTGACTATAGTCAGTAATAACTTAATTGAACTTTAGAATAACTCAGAGTTTAATTGGATTGTTTGTAATCAAATGATAAATTCTTTATTCTCCATGATGTGCTTATTTCACACTGCATGCCTGTATCAAAACATCTCATGTATACCATAAATATATATACTTACTATATACACTCACGTACATAAAGCCAAACTATCACTCACATGTGAAGGTATCATCGGTTCAAAATTTTCTCTCAGAACTTCGATGCACTGAATGCAAAGACAGCAACAAGACAAAATACAATGGAGAAGCATTGTTGCTAAAGATCTGACACCAAGTAGGATTATTACTTAAGAAATTTCTTTTTGAAAGTTGGTATAATTGAAAAATTCCAACAATGATAAAGTTTTCAGTGTGTTTAAGTATGAGTCAAAAATTTTTTCTTCCTACTCAGTACTTGGGGGATCCTTTCAATCAAAATGTCTTAAAATTAATGAATAAAGCATTAACTAAAGAAATACATTCATGGAGTTAAAAAGTCAAGTAGTGCTAAAAGATTGAAGGAAAAACAGTGATCCCTTTCTCTTCCATGTTATTAGTGCACCCTAGAGGAAACCACTTCCAACTCTTGGCATTGCATCTAAAATTTACCTCCTTGTGTGTAAATAATATGTGTTTTATTTTATCCTATTGTGGATGTTGATGAATTAGTCCAACTGCCTATCCCTGACCTTGGTCTGCACAGTCGTATAATTTCTTCAACATCATCATTATAATTTATTTTTCTCAAATATAGTTGGCATTTGCAGTATGACTATAGAAATACTGCTCTCTGCTGAGCCAGGTAGTATACTATAATTAAGATTCTCTTATTGTTCAGTATTTAGTTTTGCATGTATCTATTTTCTAAAATTTTGAAATGAACTGTGAAACACCAACTGATTTTTCTAAATCAAAAATTCAAATCTTTTGTGCCTTTTATTTCTTAGATAACTTCCCCCTTGCAGCCCTTCTATTCTTTAGCATTGTCAGGATTGATTATTCTCTGGACATGATTGATTACTCCCCTGAGACTTAATTTCTCTGCTCTCCAATGTTCAAGCTCCTCTTTCATGAATCATATATCTATTGTTATTGTCATCATTGTTTGCAACCTTGGTTTGATGGAGTGCATCCTTCATTAGTAACTGAGACAAAGTACATGAGAGGTATATTTTTGTTTCAGGCCTGAAAATGTCTTTTTCAACTTTGATTCCTCTGCCTCTGTAAACCACCAATCAAGTGTGTGGGCAGAACAGCAGTTGTTTTGGTCAGAATTTTGAAGACATTGTGCTATTGCCTTCAAATAGCTGGTGTTGATGTTAAGAGTTCCAAAGACATTCTGATTCTCATTACTTTTTTTTTTTTTTTGCAACTTATTTCTCACCTCTGGAAAATTTTAGGAGCTTATATAGTCTCTTGTTTAGTGACATAACTTTGAGTCTTTCATAGTTTTGATTTTAAAGGGTAGCTGACTGTATTTTTTCCTTACTAAGATTAAAGACGTCTTCAGGATAGAATATCAGTTTTGATGCACAAAAGAATGAACCTGTGTATACAGTCATATTCAAACAGACATGTTGGTTTAACCCTATATTTACAAGTTTATCCCACAAGTTTATATGCACAAACGTGATGTTTTAAAGCACTGAGTGTACAATGTACTCCATATGTAGTATTAAAATGAATGTATTGTTATTTTTCCTTAAAAATGGAAAAAAAAGGTCTATTATACTCGATTCCAAAGAACCAAAAAGGCAAGCAAAAACATTTTAATGTAATTAATAATGTATGCATAGGATATACACATGTATATGTATAGGAGACTGCTTATTAGTGAATACTCATTATTTTGTAACCTTTATGAGGAAGGAGTTTGCTCCTAGCTAAATTGTAGAGTATTATATGTCTCATACATTTAACACATAAAATATATTTACATACATCTGTATATAAATATATAAATGTGTGTATATATACATACATATATGTATATATTATATGTTATAGATACATATATATTAATATAAATATATAAATTTAAGACAACACTGGGTTACCACTGCAAGAATATTTCCTGCTTATGGCATCCACCTAATGTTGAGAATTACTTTTATTCCTTACACTTTTACAAGTACTTTTTTCAAGATTCTTACGTTCTTGCGACTGACTCAGAATAGAGTCTAAGCTTACAGATCTCCTAACATCCTTATCTTACTCTAATTCTTTTATAGGCATTATTTTATAAATGACTTTTAATTCTATAAAATGAGAGGACACAAATTTAAATTAGAAGAGACAAAGCCAAGGTAAATATTATGTTTTCAGAGGCATGATTAGCTCCTTCAATACTTTTGTTAATTGCTCAGAAAGTGACAGAAACACCATCCTGAATGGAGTGTCCACTGCAGCTCTCATGAACAACTTGGTGGCACACATAGTCTTCCGCACCAGGGGAATACAAGTACATAGAGGAAACATGACTGACTTAGTTTCCTACCTCAGGAAAAACAAAGTTACGGTAAGCACTTGGCTCCTGTAGACAAAAGTTAGTACAATGATGGCTTCTCTTCCGCAGACTTATGTGACTTCTTACCAATTTTTGTGCCTGTAGAGTTAAAAATTGAGACAAAACCTTACCTGCTTGCCAAAGAAAATTCCCAGGGCATAATCTGATCTCAGCATAAGGCTTGGTCACAGGAAAAGAGACACAAAAAATGGCAAATGTAGACACAGTCTGGATGGAACACAGCATGCCTTTCTTCAAATGGAAAGGACATCTGCTTGTTGCCTATTTGTGTATGCTTCCCATTGAGTTTAATGCTTAGAGAATAAAACAGATTGGGGATCTTGGAAAACAGGGTTCAAACTATAAGAATGCCTATTGGCTGTCCCATAGAGAGTTAATAGCTAATGTGGGTAGAGGCAGTGACCAGCGTCCATTTCATCTTCCTGCTGTCTGCCAGAGCAGCGTGTAATCTACTTCAGGCATCGGCAGCTGGAGAAAAAACATGCCAATTATTTTTATTGATCTAAAGCCTTCATAGGTGGAACACCTTGCCAGGGTGGCATATGGAAATTTAGATAAGGAAATGATTGCAGAGACACGAAAAGGGCTTTGCTATTTGGAAAGGAATGTGTAGGCCTTAAAAAAATGAACAGGTACTTGGTATTCCAGAGCTAAAGAACACCGAAGACGCATTATGCGGTCGCGGCAGTGGAAACTGATTACTAAGCCTTTGAGGAGTCACATGCCTTAGGAATTAAGGACTCCAATCTATTATTGTCAGTATCCTGATGGGTCAACCAGGCTGTGAATGGGAATTTGCATTAAATTGATTTGAGTGTTTTTCCTTGAACTAACATCACTCAATCAAGGGACACATTCAGACAGAGCTAGATAAGTCTGACTGAATTTGATTTGGAAAAGCAGAGTAGCAAGGGATTAGCAGGCAGATTTTAAAAATGCCGTAAATCTGGCATCACACAGACTGGGCTGGGAAAAACAGGTGACCAATCTCTGTGCCAAAAATAGTGTATAAAATCAAAGCAAATTTGTTTTTCATCTCTGTAGCATGTTGACATAGTCATGGATTACAAAAACCAGGTAACACAGAGGGCATCTTCTTGGAGGATTCCAGATCTCATCCAGAGAAAACAAAGTATTTGCTATCTCTTCAGGGCCAAGAGTCTATATTTCTGGCATACATTTGCTGTGCAGTGATCTTTTGACTTCAGGAAAATCACTTTGTATGCAAAGAAGCTTTATGTGAAGAGGGTAAACTAGGTGACCTCAGATCCACTCAGGTTTAACATAATGTGATTACGTGAGTCCAAAAACACTAATTGACAAATTTCACTTAGCTATTTGATGTTCTTTGCAGTTTAGATGCTGGGATCCACCAGGAGCGTTAGCTGTAATGTGTACTCTGTTATGACACGTAAGTGATGGTTCAAGGAGAGCATAAATCCCTAGGGGCTATGGTGGGTTGGCAAGTTTTGAGATGGATTTTGAACGATACTGAAAGGTTGACAACATTTGAATGTTGAGTGAATGAATATCTGTAGTTCAGGAAGGAGCGCCTTCCTAATCATCTATTGATACTCAAAATGATTTGGATTCATTAACAAATTATAAATAAAGTAAGTTCTTTTTTATCTGCTATTAACCACTCACCTACATATGCTAATAAGGATTCAGATATTTGCTTAGAATGGTAGGGAAAGGGCGTTAAAGACTTACAGGTTAGTCATTTACAGTAATTCTCAGAGAACCTACAGCATCCTTATATTTTAGCTTGATCTACAAGACAACATCAAGTTGAAGCTTTATTCCTTATTTTTAAAAAACACATCTAACTTTGATATATTATAGTGTTGCTCTTAGTCGGTTGAAGAATATTTAGAAGAATCATAACTCAGTAATGTTCACCTGTGCTAAACACTTGCTAATGATGTGAGGTTACTGGTTTGCTGATCAAGCAGGACTTGCAGGAGTAATAGGTGACCTATTATCAGTATCTAGAGTCTCTTCCATTTCCATTCTGTCTGTTCCTAGGGTTGTCATGGTAACTTATCATGATATCCTTACTGTTGATCACCGCCTGGTAGAAGTCTGAGAAGTATCAGAATATAGGAGTCTATGTTGCTCCATTCCCCTCTTACGGCTCCCTCTGCCATTGCAAAATCTAGAAATCACTGACACTGACTGTGTCTTTAATCATGCTGTAACTTAGTATTCATAGGATATACATCTTTAGATGTTTAGGCTATATATTTGCTTAGTTTAAAATATAGGAATGTTTCTTAAAGATCAATATCTTAAAAATTACTTTGTCCCTTGAATTTTGCTCTTAAGCAGAAGGTGATGAAGTTTTGGAGACAAACTATTTGCATAAGAAATCTCATTGTCTAAATATGTTACCATTTGAAGCTATAGCAATCAACATTTTCTTCGCATGGTGATTTAGGGTTATTCAGTCAAACTCCATTCAACTTGAACCGCAAGTTCTTTTGAATTCTTGTTTGAACTAGAAATCTGGCTATTAAAGTCCAAAACAGTACACTAAAGATACAATTACTGTGTTATAATGCTCTAGTGAATGTATAGAGTGTACTGAAGCCCAAAATGACAAAAGTATAATAGAAATCATGCAAAAGAAGTTGAGAGTCCATTTTCAAGTATGGAAAAGTGTGGTCAGGAGGTGATTTTTAAATAGTGTTAAATGTGTATATCATCATTGTCTATTAAACCTGTAGAAAGAGCCTGGGGAAATAAATATGGAGAGAACATTATTTGTGTTGCTTCCAGTATCAATGGGAGATGATCCTAGACTCAATATTTAGTGAGTCTAAGACATAATGCCCCAGAAATGTGCAGATCTGCGCTGCAAGGGTAGAAATGGGAAGACAAATGGTAAGGATCTATGGAACGAAATGTGGGGTGGTTACAGCAGAGTTTCCACCATCGAAATTGGTAGAAATTAGTCTGGAAAAGTATCTAACATTTCCTCAGCCACTAGGGGGCCTCACTTGAATTATGCTGTTTATCTCAAGACCTTCTTCCTCAAGATGCACTGCCTCCCCCTTCTCATCCTAGAGAGAAGATAAATTGCTGGTCAGTGTTTATACAGATGTCACAGTCCGAGTTTCCAGTTGTGTTTATAGTGGCCTTCGAAGAGAGGAGACAGAAATAAGCAACACATGAGCTTACTTTGTGGTTCTCCCTACTACTTCAGAGGGACTGTATTTCTAAACAATAAAATCCTACAGGCTACCTTTATGAATGAGGTGCCATGTTGTGGAAAGTCGTACATTTTGCAAATCAATAAAGCCGTGTTTATACTTTTACCATCATATCATGGAAAATAAAGATACCCAGGAACCAATATAAAATTCATCAAAAAGAAGTCAATACAATATTATAGGTTCTAGAATATATGGAAACCGTATCAAGCATCAATTTAAATCTGGGGTAACTATTAAGCTCTTCAGAGATCTTCCCCTGGAGTGACTGAGCCCATGGTCACCATGCCTTTCTCTGGCTAGGGTTGTAGGAATCTTTCCATTTATAGTCATAATTGGGCAACTGAGTCCGAAGAAGTACTCAACTGGGACACCTGTGTAAAAACAGTCTTTCTCCTGATGATCAGGGTCAAGTTCCTCTACCAAGATTGTGACTTTTTTCCTACTTTTTAATTCCTGGATACAAGTAGGTCAAAGTGCCCTTGATCCAATTATAGCTTAAAACTCAATGAGATACTTGCGATTTTCTGTTAAAGTGTTAGCACTTTGGGCATGAGGACCTTTCCCTGCTACAACTTTTCAAGGACTGGAAGAGAAAGGAACCATAAATTAAGCTCCCCAAATGAATTATTGGGAGTTAGGATAAGTGGACATGATTGGGACTATTACTTGGTTGAGCTTTTGGTAGTCTGCAACTTTCATAGTCTGTCGCTTAGCTAGGTCTGGCATTTGTAGGAATCAGGTGAATTATACAGAGTTACAGTGGGAATTACCTGGCATTCTTGAAATCTTTAAAGGTGGCACTAATATCCACTATCCTGAAGATGTAATATTGTTTTTAATTTACCCCTTTGGCTATTGGTGGGGCAATTTTAGAAGCTTCTGCATAGCCTGTAGGATTAAAGATTTCATAGGGGAAATCAGCAACACTAATATAGGAGTTTCACCAATTGTCAAACATGCTAAGTCCAATCATACATCCTGGAATTGTGGAAATGATCACCACGTAGGGTCTGCAGATCAAGCTGACCCACCGTGAAGTGGACTTTAGCCATTTGTTATCTGGCCTTTCTGTGCCTCAGCACCAACAGAGGGCCATCCCATTGCTTTGGGCTTCCAGGTTTCATTATCAGTTCATACCCGTTTTCGAACAATCCTGAAAATGTTTGAGAATTCTCTTTTTTCTTAATGCATTGTTTCCTTGAGTAAATGGCCAAAAGACCCTTTAGGGAAAAGAATCAAATATTACCATGTATACTTCTTAAGACTTTGTAGTAATCTTCATACTGGAGACTGGGTCTGAAAACTGGTTCAGGTCTAGAAATTGCATAGTGAATTGTGATTTTTTAATGGGGTGCCTTTCCTCAGACTCCTTGACATCCATCATTTGTTTCCTTTGTCGGTACGAGTTGAGCAGTATCCTTGTTGACTGCCCACCTGTTTTGCTTCTGGAGTTGCCATGTTCCGTCAACCATCAACACACTTTTTTTGTGAGTTAGATCCCTTTGATTGCCACTGCAGTCTTGTCATTCACCATGATCATTGTGGCCTTTTGGCTTGGCTTCTATTGTTTGGGGTCTTACTATCCCCATTACCGTAAGTAAGCCATTAACAACCTTTTGAAACATCACGCCTGATGTATAGTGTAAAGCTATCAGTCAACATTTTAATGAGTCTAGTGCACTTCTCAATAGCATTTTCTTCTTCTCCTAGTAAATGGTGTCTACAGTGAGCTTTCTTGTGGAGTATATCACCTGGCAGGTCTTCAAGTGAATGTAGTACAGCTGTTGGAGCATGCTGCCTTTCCTATCCATTTTAATCCATTCCTCAACCATCTTCCATGTAAATGCTAGGATTTTACTTCTCCAGCATGGGCCATTTTTTCTCCATATGTCTAGGAGTCATAATGGTAACAAGTTCATACTATTTCCTGGAATTCTTGCTAAGATGTTAAACTGTGTATCTCTCCCACATCAATATATTTTGTATCCAATTTTAACTCCCTGGAGATGGAGTGAAGAGTTTATTGACTTGGGGGTATTCTGGCCCCCTTGAACCAACACTGTTATAATTCAGTTCCATGTGTACTCCCTTGATCTCTGCCCATGCATCCTGGCTGTGCTTTGCAGGTCCTTTGTGGCACAGTCTCTTTCTTCCGTCTTCAACCAAGTATATATTCAGCTAGGCTAGGCTGTCAGCTTTGACAACTGACTTCCGTCTTATTCTAGAGGCTGTCTTTGTGTTCTATCTGCTATCAGTGATGGAGTCCTCATTGTAAGCCAGGCTGCCACAGTGATTTAGGTCCAAAGCCCCATCTTATCACCAAGTTTCTCAGGCTGTTTTCAATACCAACTCTCTTAGTTTTGGTTCTCTGAAAGCAAACACTAAGATGAAGTTTGAGGATGTTACATTTGTTAGGAATCAATACCTGTGGAAAAAAAGTGAAGTGAAGGAGGCAAGATTGGGCAGAGAAAGAGAGAAAATTGGGAGGCAGGTCCAACAGAATTTTAGCTAACCTTGCAGAGAGTTCTGGTGGAACTACTGCATATCTGAGTTGTCATAAGTCAGAATGGAATTGCCTCTTTTATACTTCTTCACTGAGTTTCCAGGTGTGACCTCTCTGGGGAAGAGAATGACCTTGGGGCCAGGCAGCTCTTTGCAGCCAAGGCAGACTTTGAAGGAGCTGAGAGCCAGAGACTGTTTGCATTATCTACTGTGATTGGTAGACAGGGAATCCCTTCTCCTCCCTGCTTGCTGCTCAGGTTGCAGTGAGGAAACATGCACTTTCTGTGCCAGCATTTACTTTGGAGAAGTTAATGGCAGGGGTCACATGGTAAAGGGAAGTGTTGAGGAGGAAGGGATTTTCTTTCTGTATGTGGTATGGTGGGGTGCTATCTCTAAATTTAGTGAAATTAGCTTAGGTATAGTTCTGGCTTGACTCCACCATAGTTGTACAACTTTTTCCAAGACAGTGTCTCTTTCTCCATTAATGGTTGAAGTATTAAATAAAAAAATACTAGTCAGATCAGCCCAGAAACCATTTTGGAAATGCTGTCAAGTTACTTCACTTGAAGTGCTCTATAAAAAATAAAACAGCTGTCAGTCTGTGCTTGGGAATCCATACGTTCCACTGTGAATACTTTTTCAGCCCTGAAGTTTCATAGAAAGAAAAGAACTTGTTTTCCATTCCTCTCTTCTTATACTTTGTCAAACTCTGACACCCAGAACCCTGTATGTAGTATTTTTCTCTTGATGTTTACTCAATTTGTCAGGGCCCAAAGTCAAGGAGCTTTCTTTAGTGACCATCATTTCTAGAATTATAACTTTCTGGAGTATATAAATAAGTACTTGTAGCTTAGTGTGGGAAGTCTTGATATTTTTACATGGAAACAGACATCTCATGGAAGCAAATCTTTGCATAAGTTTGTTTAAAATAGTTTAAACATGTTTTCTCTGCGGTTTTCCAGATGGTTTTCTTGGTCACAGTGATTTTTTTTTGTTTTGTTTTTTGCAAAGAAGAATGCTATATTTATGATAATCAATATAGTAAATCTATAAAAACATTAACTAAACAGTATACTTGGCTTTTGTAAAAAAAAAAAAAAAAAGATACATATATATGTATATGTCAGTGTCCTCATACTGTGTATCTTCTGGCACTTAATTCCTCCTGTCTACTTTCTCTCATTTTGTTTTTAAAGAGCTACCTTATCCATGCTTATATATATATGTATAGTGTATATGACATATATACAAGTATATAAATATTGTTTATATACATATATGTAAATACACATATAAATATATATGTAAATATATAATATATAAAATGTATATGTAAACAAACATACAGGTATGTACACAAAAACACACCTATTGAGAAATTGATTATAGCCCAATTTATCCATTTTTTAAAAATGACATCCAGGCGGATTCCTATTTTTCACTATTATGCATTTACTATGATAAATGTCATTGTTCCAGGCCAGATGCTTTTGTGGGGGAAAAAAAAAGATAAATGTCATTGTATATATCTTGTACACACATATGAGATTCTCTGGAAAGTGCTTCTAGAAGGAAAAATACATGTACTCCATGATCCAGAAGAAAATTTTGGGAAAGCAGTTTGGCAATATGTCCTAAAAGGCTGTGCCAATTTATAGTTCTATGAGTAGTTTGGTAACAAATCTGAAAATTACAGCTCTCAGTTCTGTCAATCTGATGAATGTCTCTCTGTATCCCAAGGTAAGTTTATTTTGTATCACTTTGATCATTACTTCAATTGATGGTCTTTCATGCCCACTGGCCATTTTGATGTTTTCTTACTAATTTTTCTCATTTCTGCCTATTTTTCTACCGATTGCCTTTTCTTATCAGTTTCTAGGAATTCTTTAATTACTTGAATTTGATCCTTTACTGTTCTTGTTCCAATTATGTTTCCTTTGATCTGTGGCTTGTACATTTTAGATTTTAAAGTAATTGCATGTATTACATAAAAAAGCAAATAGCTTAAACACATTTCCTTAATTAACTTTGGTTTATCTAGGAAGCCCTTTTCTTCTGTGTGTTAATCAATATATTTGCATGTATTTTCTTACTGTTTTTAAGTTTGGTTTTTCAGATTCAGGTCTCCTGGAAAATTAAAGAAAAAAAATTTAGCTCATCTCAGTAATTGTTTTTATGATGAGAGGTAGGGATCTGAGATTTACCAAGTAGTTCTCCATTAATTAGTGATGTCACCTCTGTTGAATACCATACGATTAAGCCTATTTTGTGCTTTATGTTTGGTGCTATCGGTCTGGTTATCATCACCTCCGAGTTCCTTCTACTGAAACATACACAGTCCACACTCAGACCATACTAGTTAAATTACTCTGGCTTTATTTTAAATCTTCTGTGACGTATGGCAAATTCATTTCTTATTTTTTTAAAGTGAATATGCTGTTTTAATTTGTTTATGTGAATTTTATCAGCATGTTCTATGAAAAATCCTCTTATAATTAAATTGCATTTAATTTACTACTGATTTGTGGGAATACATTGACCGTTAGATTTCATATTCATGGATGAGACTCAAAATCCTCTCTTCCTTTAAGTTTTAATATGGTTAACAAAAGAGCAATATAATTATCTCCTTAAAATTTTTAGGAGCAAATCTAATAAAATGTTAAATCTTTTAGGGTATTTTTTCTTTTCTTTTCTTTTTCTAATTTGTTTTTGCAAAAATATAGAAATATTTGATTTTAATAAACTTTAGAGACAAGCCTGTAGCAATAGTAAGTGTTCCACTGGCTCTTGGTTATTTGTGGTAATTATAAGATCTACAATCACTCTTTTTTTTTTTTTCCAACAATTCCATTAATTATTATTTTAGGTATTGGAGGGAGTGGAGAGTAAGAGAAAGGGCTGTGTCTTTACAATACCAAAACAGCCAGTCAATTTGGTAGCTCAAAAAACTCCATTAAATTGGTTGCAAAATAGCTGTTTGCCTAATGTATTTTACTAAGATTGAATTATTAGATCTATAATGCAAGCAGGAAACTAAATCATGAAATCAAAATTCTACCCAAATTCTTTGCTTTCCAAGGAAGAACGCAGCAGCATACAGGATATCTGCAGCATGGAGGAATTACGGTAGGCTTTGGACAAGTGGTAGTTGGCTTCAGTCACTTGGAGCTAGGCCTGAAGAGTGGGTCCAGAACAGTTTTAAAATTCACAAACTGCAAACCAGAAAAAGGCCTTTAAGCCCAGGTGAACCAGGGGCCTTTTATGTATAATTTAAAGATGTCTAAATCCCAGTTCTCTTCACTATCAAGTAATTGAGCAATATAAGGGAGATAATCACTGGTGGTGGTAACAGTTTGGCTCTGTGTCCCCAACCAAATCTCATGTTCAGTTGTAATCCCCAATGTTGGAAGTGGGGCCTGGTGGTCATCAGATTCTGGGGGCAGTTTCTATGGGGGGTTTAGCATCACCCCCTCAGTGCTGTCCTTGTGATAGAGTTCTTACGAGATCTGGTTGTTTAAAAGTGTGTGGCACCTGCCCTCTCTCTCTTCTTCTTATTCTGGCCATGTAAGACATGCCTGCCTCCCCTTTACCTTCTTCCAGGACTGAAAGTTTCCTGAGGCCTTCCCAGAAGCCAAGCAGATACCAGCATCATACTTCATGTATAGCCTGCAGAACTGTGAGCCAATTAAACCTCTTTTCTTTATAAGTTACCCAATCTCAGATATTTCTTTATAGCAGTGTGAGAATGGACTGACACAGATGGTTACTGGCATCACAAGGTGACTGTGACTCTGGTGCATATGCATAGTAAACTCATACTCATTTCCTGACAACCTTCCCAAGCCATCAGTCATCAGGCCCCTGGCAAATTCAGCAGGTTGAGGGTCTTCATTTTAGTTGTCAGTTGTGAAGAGGGCAGTTCTGTAGTCTGCAAAATTTCTTAAACCCTATCCAAGGCTTCTGTTATTGTGACTTGGCTCTTTTCTTGGCCTTTGTTGATTATATTTGTAACCCCTGTGATGGGAGACTCAATAGTCATGGAGTGGACTTTTGCCATGGATAAATAGTAATGATCCTGTAGGCTTGCTGCTTCACTGTCTCAAGAAGATACTGATTTCGCATCAGTGGACTCTTTCCTCCTGCTTTTGCATCTGAATGAATGAGGATCTGTCTAATAATTTTCTCCTGAATGATGATGAAACTTGCAAATGTGATTATGGAGGCCAAGAAGTCCAGCGTCATGCGGTCTGCAGGCTGGAGGATCAGGGAAGCTGATGGTATAACTGTCACCTGTATTATCTAACATGAGTTTGGGTCCAAAGGCCTGAGGACCAGGGGCACTAATGATGTGACTCCCACTTTTAGACCAAAGGCTTGAGAACCAGGGGAGCAGCTTGTTCTTGAGTCCAAAGGCTGGAGAACTTGGAGTTCTGATGTTGGAGGGCAGGAGAAGATAACCATCCCAGCTCTAGAAGAGCACCTTGTTTCTTTTCATTCTTTATACCTAATTTCTTTTGTCTTAATGAGTTAAATAGAAGCTCTAGTACATTGTTGACTACTAGGAGTTATGTCTTGCTCCTCACTTTAGTAGAATTGCTTCTAAACTAGTGTCACCATTGATCATGAGATGCTGTGTGGCATTTTGGTAGACACCTTTTCTCAGGTTAAGTTCCCTTCTATTAACAGAATAGTCCTGAGTGTGCATTATATTTTCTTAGAGACTTTTGTGACCCATTGGAGTAAGAATATGGTTCTCTTTAAATCTTAGTCTAATCTACTTCTGCATATTATCTGATAACTAACTAACTTTGCGTTTTCACAGTAAGCTTTATTCACTTTTTGGTATACTATTTTGTCTATCAAATACAATTCTGGTAACTGAATCTAAGATTTTTGTGTATTTATAGAAATACTTTTATACATGTGAAGTTTGAGAGATTACAAAAAAAGGGGGTGCTACTTAACAGAACAAAACCATGTATTTTAAAGACTAAAATGAGTATAAACTTGACATACAGACTGAATGTAAAGATTTGGGAAAAGTTACCTATCAAACCGTTTGAACCTGGTGGGATATTGTTGGCTTGCTATGATCCTACCCCTACCCCATCCCATACCAACACTTCTCCTATAACCAGAAGCAGAGTCTTGGTTGTTTATTGCTGTTTTGTCATGCCTCAAAGAATGCCTAGCATAAGACTCTTAAATATATGCATTAATATTTATTATTATTGGTAAGTTCCATTTTTCTACATATCAGAAAATTACTAAGACATGGGAATAAATTATGCCAGTAGGTTTGAAGACGTAGATGACAGGGACAAACTAGTTCACTATATTCTCATGATGGAGCGTTATCTCAATTATGTTAGCCTTTTTCATTTTCATTTAGCTAGAAGTTGGTCACTTTAAAAACAAAGCGGGCCCGGCGCGGTGGCTCACGCCTGTAATCCCAGCACTTTGGGAGGCCGAGGCGGGTGGATCACGAGGTCAAGAGATCGAGACCATCCTGCTCAACATGGTGAAACCCCGTCTCTACTAAAAATACAAAAATTAGCTGGGCATGGTGGCACGTGCCTGTAGTCCCAGCTACTTGGGAGGCTGAGGCAGGAGAATTGCTGGAACCCGGGAGGCGGAGGTTGCGGTGAGCCGAGATCGCGCCATTGCACTCC